>BCGO01000001.1:563466-730767 GCA_001599315.1 Starmerella bombicola | reverse complement strand
CTCTGGAGCTGTTGATGACTCTGGAGCTGTTGCTGATTATGGAGCTGTTGTTGACTCTGGAGCTGTTGTTGACTCTGGAGCTGTTGTTGACTCTGAAGCTGTTGATGACTTTGAATCTGTTGTTGACTTTGAAGTTGTGGCTGACTCTGGAGCTGTGGTGGATGCAGGTGTTGATGCGAGGTGTGGTGATAAGAGTCCTTTGCTAGGTTCGTAGGCTCAGGGACTGGGAACATCGTAGGCGACAATATATTACTGGGACCTGTGTATCTGAATCGGGCATCCCCGGAGGCATACTGAGAAATAGTTGGACGTGGGGCCTGCGCGACTTCAGTAAAGCTGTCGGTCGTCATGGGGCGAAATCTTGAAAAGTGACCGGCCGTACCATTTGGATTGGAGTTTGGATTCAAAAATCTCAAATAAGGGCCATTAGCCGTTTCAGCGTACATGTCAGCGAGCATATTCGGGAACTCCTCAGATTTCCCTTCCCGGCCGCGCCGCAGCTCATGTGAGGGTCTCCGACTTTCTGTGGCAACAGCATTGGCGAGCGTCAAGTCCTCTGAAAGATGCGGAATCTTATTTCGCTCGCCGTCTCTTTCGATGCTTCGGGGGAATCCAGACTTATTATCCCTGGATTTCTTCGATAAAGTGTCTGCAGGCAGAGTCGTGCTCTCGAGGCCTGGATCTTCAAGGGGCAACCCAAATGGGGGAGAGCTCGAGTAAGCCTTGGCCGCGTGAGGCTTCTCGTCACTGTAGCCATGCCTAGATCTGCCTTTCGAGAGCTGCATAGGCTCCATCGGTCCCAGTAAGCGGCCCTTCCAAATATTCGCAACTGACGAGTCCTGGAACGCGTTGGTATTGTGAGTTTCATTCTTGTTTTTCCGAATCTCAGGTATGGGGGCTTTCGGAGCGAGTTTATTAGCGGTTTGCCCAATCAGTGCCGCTTCAGTCTCTGCGGAATCATCCCGATGCTCCGCTGGTTCCTCGCTGCCGTTGGCGCTCAAGGAGACCACCGAGGGACATTTATCCATCATTCGAGTTGTCTGTCCTAGAGTTGGGCTGAAGGAAGTTGGAGACTCAGAGGAGGATTGGTCGCCATATTTGGCTTGACTTTTCGTTCGCTTGTGAGCAGGCGCGTGGTCGAGGGCGCCTGCATATTCTGGGTTAGCTATTTTCGTGCTGCTAAATCCTTCATGAGTGTGTGGTCCCACAGGGGAAAACTTCGAGCCTATCTCGGGTTGGATCCTAACAGAGTAAGTGTTGGAAGAATGATCAAGCATTCAGACAGACACAAGCTAGCACTTGTTGTGCAAGGATGGTTTGAACAGCTAGAACGAGCGATTGTTGAGAAGAAGTCGAGTGTCTATTACGGATTCGAAATTTACTTAGATGCAACGGGGGTTGAGTGCGGCTGGAATTATCTACTTATTCCTGGGAGTGCGTTACCCCAGCCCAGACCTTGAGAATCTTGATTTCGGCCCATGGAAGGTTGTTCTAAGGGCCAAAATCTGGGGAAGGCGGGAATCCAAGTTTCAGTGGGTAAACCGTTAACTTAGCGACGTGGAGAGCGAATCCGCATGATCTATTTCCGAGGGGCTACGAACGTTAGGGGCCTAGACTGGATCGATAGCAAGTCGTTGCTATAGCCTACAATGCACTTTGCAGGTTGAGCGAATGCGTGACCTTGTTCCCTCAAATCATTAGGTAAGAAAACACAAACCCAACCACGATCGTATGCGGCTCGGGATTTACTTGATTTAAGGTAAGTTTGCGGTGTTTTGGGACCAGATATATTTGCACGAAGAAGAGTACGGCTCGTAAAAATTGGTATGTGAAAATTTCTACTGAGCCATGTGATGTCATTCCAATCTCATGGCCCGGTGTTGCACGCATGGTCACTTCCCATGAGGTCTGATTACAAAATTATATGCGGAGGCCGCCGTGCCTGAGGACATGTGACAAGTTTCATTTCGGTCGAGTTTGGCAGTCTAGCGATGCAAGCCCCATTCAGTTGGTTATCCAATTCCGGCGCCTTCCAGCAAGCTCTCTGCGCCAGTAACAAGGGGGTCGATACCAAAACAGGCGCATTTTAGACCGCCTCAACGCAGATAGCAACTGAGGCTATGCTGGTCACCTGATCTCCAGTGCGTGAAACATGAGAACCCAGCTCGGGTTAATGCATGATGTCCTGACCTGCATGCACTAGGACCGTGGTGATTACATCTTGAATGCTAGCAGTAAAGCCGCACGAGCAACTCGTTAAGCAGCTTCTAGCTGAGCTCAATCATAGAACCGATGGGTCTGAAATGACTCAACAACATGCATTTGGGGAAAATTCTGTATCAGAGGTTAAGTAGCACTACTTGTAGACTATTAGTGAACGTAACGAAGACGACATGCAGGCCAGCCCACCACCAGGCACACGGTCACTTGATTAGTGCTTAATGCGTGCGGCGCAGTGCATTGTCTTACAGAATTTGATGAAAATCTATGCTTGGAGAGACTACATATTCTCACTAAAAATACCAAGGTTCTACGAGAGCCAGATGCCAAACTCTTTTAGCATGTATTTCTCTATCAATCTCGTATAAAATTCTATACACTTTGTAAATACTCTGAGCGTATTGGCAGCTTGTCGCCACATGGTCTGGGCTTCGCTTCCCACTTTGGCTCGTCCTTGAAGAGCCTCAGCGCTTTAATATAATCGAGCCTAGTTGGGGTAAATCTATGATATATCCCAGCAGGCACTATGAGAAGATCAGCCTTCTCGACAAGGATTCGAATCCATTGATCGCTCTGTCTATCCCGCACATCGAAGAAGCCCTCTCCATCGAGCACATATCTAATCTCTTCATCTTCATGCAGGTGCTCCTCGTAAAATATTTTCAGCTTCTGCTCGTAGGCTTCTTTCCCACCGAGTCCTTCTTCGGTCACGCAAATAGTGTCTCTGTTCCTGTATTTACGTTCTGCGGCAAGTTGGTCAACACTCTCTAGATCCGGAATATAATAGTACTGTACGCCGCTTTTGGCAAGTTCTTCCACAGACACACTTCTAAGCGAGTCGTGTGAGTCCCTTTGGTCTCCCGCTAGATTGTCATGCAAGTAGGCCCTCATATTTGGTTGAAGAACTTCTTTCCCTCTCAGCAAACCGATGGACCTCTCAGGAACCCTGGAAACAGCACGTTATCAAATTACAGCATAATATCATGTGATAGGTTTTTGTCCAATGTGGGGTGCTGCTATGCACTCGTCGTTAGGTTAGCTTAATCGATACTAAATATGCATCTGATGGAAGTGGTTTGTTAAGTATATAGAACATGTTAGAGATACATTCAAGTTAGATATTTCGATATGCTGTTGGGGATGACAAGCGGAATTATATGCGTCGCATTGTAAAATGAAATGAGTTGAAGGTCGTTAACGTCGTAGTTGGGGTAGTGCATCAAGAGGCATACCGAAGCACAGAATGCTGCTTGGTGATACTACTGGTGAGCCAGACTGGCTTGGATAGCTTCTTCTACCATGCGCTGCTCAAGCGCACGAGACTGTGCGGCACTCAATGATCTCGCTGCGCGTCGAGCATCACGAACAGACGAAATATCACGAAAAGCCCAGGATCCGGAGTATGTCCCGCTAGTTTCGACCTGTTCACCCGGGCCATCCTGGGGCAGAAGAGCCGAGCGATGTAACGCCCTTGCTGCCGCCGATTTTCGCGCAAGACGACGATGAGCAGAAGCCAGCTTATCTTCCCAGTCAGGACGGATCATATCGATAGTGACAACCTGTGGGTGAGTTACAGGCACCGAAGGTCTACGCTTACGGTTCCCTGAACCTGGAACCACAGAAGTGTTTGCTGAAAGCGATGAAAGCGATGATTTTTCCGAGGAAGGCTCCACCTGTGGAGAGGGAGTCCTCGATGATTTCGACAAAATGCCCCATTCGAAAGGTGGAGCGTCAAAGATAACGCCTAGATCAGGCTGAGCACAATAAGGACATGCTGCAGGCTCAGATATGAGGTCCAGAACATCGGTGGCCTGCGCGTTGCTATTTAGAGTAGTGTACGGTGGGTGTGGGGGGTTTCGCTTTATCTGGACAAAGCACTCAGTGCAGATATCTTGAGCGCAGCATCGTGTTCCGTTCAGACGAGGATAAACAAGAAAGCAGATTGGGCATTCGTGCACGTTGCTGTAAAGCCAGATTTGCTGCTGGTTAGTCGGAGTGCCGAGCTGGCCAGGTTTGGGTGGTGTCTTCGCCTCAACAGTACACCTCACATGTTTCAAAAGCTCTTCTTCGGACCACTCTGGGTCTACAGCGTCTAGCCCCTTGTAAAAAGGGGCCAGCCTGCGCTTCACGATCATGTCTCGAACTACTGAAACCTTGAAGTCCTGTCCACCATGATACACTCCTTGTGGAAACAAATAGCCCCCATCGACGGTCTCGTTGGGATCAATTATCATCTCATAACCTTCCCTCCTCGATTTGTGTGATTTAGCCCCTGAATGATGGCTGTAAGAGCTGCGAGATGGGCGGGAAAAGTAGCCTTCTCCATATTGTGCCCTGCTTGATGATCCTCTCGTCGAGCAGCATGACCTGCCTGTGCGGTTATCAGCCTCAGATGGGTTTGTGGAGCCCGCACCACTCTCTTTGGTGACGGTGTTTCCCATGTCAATGGCCACACGCTCTCAAACAAAATTGGCCCTCAACTGTGGGGCTTCGAGCATGGGGGACAGGCGGAGGTGGGACATGGACAAGGGCAAGGGCGTTCGGTCGATCGATAGGCCTGTCAGAAACGCTTCGCTGCTGTACCTTTGCAGACCCGTTTATGAACATAAAGCCAGAGGCTTATGAAATTGGAATCCTGTTGTAGCCACAGTTTGCCCTGAAACTCAGGAGTTAGGTCAACTCACGCTGAACGTTGCTGTCGTAGTGTATTTCTGGTTTATGTTCTAAATAACATATACATAGCCAAAATGCTGAAAATAAATAAAATGCAATAAGCGACGTAAAGACATCACACAGTCGCGTAGTATGTACACTCGTTTACCTCCTCGTTGTAGCACACACACTTAGTGGACACACACACTTAGTGGACACACACACTTAGCGGACTACTGAGAACACAACAACCAAAGCAGTACCAGCTGCTAAAGTTGCGAGCGAGAGTAAGAGCGAGATGATTTTCACCCAACGTGACAATGGGCCAAACAGATGATCAAAATACCCGACTGCGAGAAGAAGCCATAGCGGCGGAAAGAAAAGGCAGACACACATGATAAGTACGGACACCCAGTGCGATGCCGCTTTGCGGCCCCATATATCCCGCTTCTCTGCCGCTGCTCCATCTCCGTAGTTATATTCGGCGCTTCCTGAGCGTGGGAAATGCGGCAATCGGGGCCCGCCAGCATGAAGTGGCGCTTGTGTGTAGATCAAGTCGCCCACTCTACGCACATAGCTCACTTCTGGCTCCGTCACCTTGCGCGACGGCTCTATGTGCCCTTGTGAGTTGGCTCTGCTACTGCCATGAGTGGAGGCGATGCTGGGGTTGGAAGAAGCCGCTCTCGGTTTGCCCAAGGTGAGTTTCAAACCTTTACCGTTTTTTGCACTACTTTGTTTGGTCGTATTTTCCCGATCCTTTTTGCCAGATTTGCTGTTAGGCAACACTTTTGTTCCAGGATGAGAGGTGCTTGGCCGCACTCTGGGCATCTGATTTTCGAGGGAACCAAGCGGCTCCCTTGCCTTTTTGGGGCGTGGAGACTGTTCATGCAGGACCCGCCGGGGAGTATGGTTGTTGTTCGCCCGGCTAGAACTTCCATGGTAAGCGCCTTCATGCGCGAGTTGAGCGGAGAATTCTCTGCTGATTTGCCTATCGGGGCTGGCTCGCCTAAGCCTTGGGGTCTGAGGGGATGCAGCATAGGATGTCGTCGAACCTTCGTTCAAGTTATCTAGCCCGAAATCAAACGCACCCACAGACAGGACGGAGTCTCTCAAGGTAGATTTCAATGGTGTCACGGTCACAAGCCCGGGGCGTTGGGACCTGCTGATGCTTTGTTCATGCTCCTCCCTTCGACTCAGCTCATCCTTCAGAGACTCCTGGGCATCGGAGTATATGGTGACTCCACTAGAGCTAGATTTAAAACTGTCATCCTCGATGCTGGAGGTGCCAATTTCGCTATTTTCACTGCCCAGTATCCCGAAAGCTTCATCAAAATGCTCTCGAGAACCGCTAGGGGTTGAAACTCCGCTTGAGTGTTCCGCATGCTGTCCAGAGATGTTGCTCATGGTTGAATTCTCAGGAAATGAAAGGCCCGCAGGTCCGTCATCAACAAAAATAGAGCTCCCCGTGGAACTTCCCCTTGAACTGTCATTATACTGAAATCGTCGTGAGGGTTGAGGTAAACCGTAAGGGACCGGACTGGCTATTGAAACACTGCTGATGGAACTACTGCTGGAAGAATTTTCGTTGCTTGCAGTCCGAGTCATCAACCTCGATTGACTAGGGGATGAGGCACTTCGTGTAACTCCTGAACTCGCAACAAATCAACCAGCGATTCTTTTCCGTCCTCAAGAGTAGCCACTCTGGCCTCAGGTCTATGTTCAAAACCCAAAATTTGTTGGTGCTGTTTGCAATTGTCCTCTCAGACTCTCGTTAGATTCCTGTTGACCCAAATCGGCGATGGGCAGGGGGTATAAACAAAGTCACGTGGCCGCGAACGCACCACAATGTCAATGTGATTGCAGACATATGGGACGATATCTAGGAGGGAGAAATTGCGTGCAAATACCCTCGACACACTTAAGCGCAACCTATTTAAGGAAGAAATTCCGTGAGTACTGTTCTTTGAAGTTTTGCCCTGATGTGGACCCAACTTCAGACCGCGTACCTAGTTCCAAAGGTTGCGCACGGCCCTTGCGGCAGCGTAGCTGCTGCGATCATAGCCCTCATGCACTACGGAGTTGTGCGAGTTTGGGTGTGTGAGACAATGGCGACAATAGAAAAGTCCTGCTGAAACCGCGATGGCGTTATGTTGCGCCTTGCACATGCGTATTCTAAAAATACACAGGTACCGGGCTAGGTGCATGTCTATGCGGTACCCTTGCCCGCATTTCTCGACGGTATCTTAAATCATATGGGGATGAGCCTTGGTATTATGCGAGATGGAAATAAGTCATGATGGAGACACTGTGAATGCTATATAATTGTCTCAGCACAGCCTAGACAGGTCTCGACCGTCGTGGGCTAGATTTCATTTTAAATTATGTGTCTTGCAACCCTGCTGCAGCAACTTTCTTTAGCCTTATGTTCCATATATTTCAAGATGACTCAGGTTGTGCTTTTGAAATATGGGCGCCCCGTCCTGATATTACGGAAAGACCTGCCCTGTTCCCTCGCGATTCCGGGTCTCCTCACCCCAGCGAGGCGCAACACATGCCTTTAAATTAACACGATTAGATTACTAATACACAGGGGGCAGATCTGCAGCACGACGCCCGCATAACTCTTAATCATATTATTACATAAGCGCGACAGCGAAGAGATATATATTGACGGTCTGAGGCATCTTGGGAAGCATCAGTTTTGGAATAGTGAATAAAGTTTCAACTTTACCAACATCCACTAGTTCACTAAGCGGGAAATCAACGAATGGAGTCTTTTAATCAGAAGATGTCGCAAGAGTCTAACGTCAAGTCGGAGGTGAGTGACGTTACTCTACACAACACATGCGAACTATCAGACGATGAAAGTCTCTCAAATTCGTCGTCAGTGGACGCAAAGCGTTTGTATGACGATGACCAAGACTCGTTAGTGGATTCGAACGGCGGAGGCTCGCCACTTCCTCCTCGGAAGCGAGCCAAAACCCAGGAGGAGAAGGAACAGCGTCGAATTGAGAGAATCATGAGGAATCGCCAGGCGGCTCATGCTTCTCGCGAGAAGAAGAGAAAACACCTAGAGACGTTAGAAGGGCGATGCACTGAACTCGAGATGGAAAACACCCGACTTCGCAGTGCGTTGTCTGAGCATGACAGATTGAAGGCAAGACTCGAGCGGCTCGAAGCAGCGGTCAAAGTCGCCAAGACTTCGGGCAGCATGACTTCTTTGGAGCTTCTCGACTCTGTAACGCCAGAAACGTCGAACGAGCTGCAACCTGTCCTGGCCACAGTTGCCGGCACGGTCGCAGGCTCTTCTCATCTATCGGAACCTGACTTATCTCAAAACATGCAGATACTAGGCTCTCCCGCACCCTCGCTCGAGGATGATTGCGCCAGTCCGGAAGCGCTCTACATCAAAAGCGAGGACGAGTTCTTCCCCTCATACTCAATGGAGAAATCGTCAGAACCACTCGACGACCCATTCGGTCTCATGAATTTCTCCTTTGAGACGGATCCCGCACCCGCGGGTATACAGGCCCCCGAAAGCTCTTCGAAGTCGCGTCATCCAGCAGCTTTGACGCAACTCCCTGAGGAACTGAAGGCTGAACGAATCGATATATTCGAAGATTGAATGCTATGAATTCAAGCACTTAACTGTGTTTTGAATCTGAGACGGGCCCAAGCTGAGAGACTCGCAAGTTTCTCTCTTTAGGTCCGTGTCTGCTGGGTTATGGCTGGTCCCAGACCTCAAAGCTTAGCCACCTCAATCTCGAGTTATCCGTAGTGTCAGCGCTTCAAATCTTCAGGGCTCACCTCCTCACTTTTGACCTGCAGCGTCAATCGATGAGCTTTTGGGATTCGCCGATGCCCGCGCGGCGACAGAAGACCCCGATGTCTTTCATTCGCCGTCTACAACATTTGGTGTAACCGGTGATTTCACCATGTTCGAAGACTCTTTTGATGTTCTCTCTTCTGCCAACCCGATATACTGAATAATAACCTTGAGCATGTGGCGCGCTTCATGCTGCGACTGGCTCATAAATCCTCAAATTCAGCAGTGTCCTGTTGGCAGCATCTTGAGGAATTTATAAATTGTCTTAGAAGTTGTAGAGTGCAAGTCGTCACCACAGAATATAACCCCATTATATATACCTATGTGTGTTGATTGATTCTTCCTTATATTTATGATTTTTAACAGAAAATTGGAGTTTGTTGCCATGTCTGGAGAAGTTACATGGATTTCAAGGCCCGGAATTTATGCAAGCTGCAAAGAGTGGAGATTCCGCAGGTTCTACTCACGCAACAGCTGGTGACCAAGAGAATGCGAACTCGTGTCTAGCCCCAGCTCAAAATTAACTCTTGATACGAGGCACGCACTTGCGTCAACACGCATCATGACGTTTCGAGCGAACTCGAAGCCCGTTTTCGTTGAGCACGCATGTATGCATGCATCCGGGGTGCAGAAATACGAAGTCCCAACGGCACGCTCGCCACCCCCTCCCGGTACCTCTGCAACTAAATTACATAATCAATCGCTGAATGGCCGAAATTTTGTCCCTTTAATACGGACATATTTCACGAGTTATTTTCAATTTACGAGGTGAAAGTCACTTGCTACAATCTTGTAAATCCACAAACATGCACAGGGCGTTCAGGTCCCCTATCCTGGCGATCCATGGTGCAGCCAGAGCTCGTATCTACAGCACAGCCACTACTTCGGGTCAAGCAGCCTCTGCCGATAACAAGCTCGACCAGCGTCAGAACCCCACTTTGAAGCTCAATCGCGTAGTGGACACCGATGGTGAGATGCGAAATGAACTGAGCCACATCAAAAACCGGTTGAAAGGGAAACCCAATGTGAAGGATATTCAAAACCTCGTCGAGGTGCATGAAATGATGAAAATTTACAGAAGATACAGGGATGACAATGGCTCGGTGAATGCAAGCGAGCCCATCCACGCTATTCTTACTACTCTGCGTCTCCGGGGCAAAGTCCTGAAGCCAGTCATCTCAACAGTGAGAAGACAAATCATGGGAAGTCAGAATGCTATCCTTAGCCAGTATCTCAACGAAATTGCGGATGACCTTGTAGCTGGCCGCAGTTATGCTTCTCATTTTGCTCTAAGCTATATGCTTACTGCCTTCAGCACCATGGAGAACAACGCTCAGGCTTCTGCGGTTTGGAAGCGTCTGGTCGATGAGGGGGCCAAGAAAGATCTGGTAGAGAAGCTAGACGACCCACGAGTCGTGAGTGCCGCTTTGCGCTCTAGTGATCCCAGTGTTGTGAATCTTGACGAGTTTGAGCGCATTTATAAGGATACCACAAAGAAACATGGCCGTTACATTCTAGCGGATGACGCACTTGCCATGGGATACCTAAGATTCAAAGAGTACAACAAGGCAGTAGAGATATATGCTTCGATTTGTGAGCATTACAACATCGATGAGTGGTCTGCAAGTATCGTCCGCCTGCATAATCAGATACTTACCCAATGCACTGATATCAATATCGCCAAGGTATTCTTTGACACAGCCACATCCGCGGAATCATTCATTCAGCTGCATCCCAGTGCCGCAGCGCGATACATCGAGCATCATTACCAATCCACGAACGATGTCGAGGGAGTTGTGGATATCTACGAGAAGGCTATGCACAGACTGAACACACAAACTCAGTCCAAGTTCGAGGTCGCGAACTGCCTAAATATCACATCAGAGGCCCTCAAGTGCGTCGTAAATCAACATTATGCATTGAAAGGGCCCGTGGATGAAGCGCAAGCCCTCATTGCTAGAATAATAGGCGCCAGCCCTGATCAACCATTGGTGCTTAATACTGTCTTGAGCTTCGTGTCGAAGGCTTGGCCAACGTCAGAGTATATTGCCGCCCTACAGCACAAGTACTTTGAAGATGTTGACAACCTTGGCTTTGACACTATTCGCGTTCTCCTCAATTCAGCCCAATCACTCACAACACACCAGTGTTCACCAGAAACAGTTGCAGCTTGGTGGCGTAGACTGCTTGAGCTCAAGGCCCCCCAAGTTTTTGACTGGCTCTCTCTTGCTAAGGCATGCGACAATCCTGACCGTGTTGTCATATTTGTTGAGCAGGTAAGCGCTTTGGAGCCAAACCTATCTCAGGTGCGCTTTGATAAACTTCCGTTCATCGAGAAAGCTTTGAACGGGATGGGGATTGTTTCTGCAGTGAGCGCTGATAAAGCCTCAGCTTCACCGAAATACTCATCAGATACCGTAGAGTCTGAGATCAGCGCCAGAGTTGCAAAGGTCAAAGTTTCGGCATGAAGTCATCTACTTTTTTTCATTAATTCTTTATTCACCGAGGATCACTGCTTATTGTGAGTAAGGCTCAGCAGTGGTATATATTTGAAAGAGAGATGTGTATATATTCTCTAGAATTAAAAAGTAATTCTGGTAAAAAAAACATTATGTCTTCAGGGAGAGAGAGGGACAGAACTGATCAAAGATTTTTCAACGCGTTTGCGAGATCATTAGCCATCGCATGTCCTTGCTGTTGCTGTTGATTAAGAGCGTCTGCGAGGCCTTTTGCTAGATTGTTAGCACCACCATTGGGCCCGATCTTCTCAATGTAGCTGGTGGGAACCCACCCGGACTGACTGCCGTCTTGAGCCCTAGCCAGCGTCCAGCCATTTCCAGAGTCTTGATCGACAAATATGATCTGGCCGACACTCAGCGGCATTTCATTAGCATTGGACCCAGGGTATGCATAGAGTGCTTTTGCCATCGGGTCTTCTTGAGGAGGAGGAGGCGGGGGAGGAGGCGGCGGTCCCGAGGGCTGAGCGAACGCAGTCCTCGACTGGCTCATAGGTTGTACTTGAGGCTGGGCTTGCGACGTCTGAGAAAAGGTGGTCTGTTGATGACCCGTTGGTCCAACACGCGCCGGCAAGGAAGGTGTTTTGCCATGAGTGGCCAGGTAATTGTCCGAAACTTGAGGAATCGAGGATGTGGTACGAGCCGCCGGAGTAGGCGGAGCTCTTGCTTTATTGACACTTGGTTGCGAGGGTTTAGTCCGTGCCACTGGCTTTCCTGTCGGAATTTCCTCCCGCTCAGAGTTCGCCGGGAGACCAGGGCCCATATGAACCGAAGCGCTTTTGTAAAGATCGAACAGCATCGATGCAGGCTGATCCCTCACGAATTTGACCGCAGACTTTTTACCGGGTTTCTTCGCATACTGGATCGTAGCAGTCACGTTGACAGGTTTATTGAGCAGCGATATGAGCTCCGTTTTGAAGAGCGTCGCGATCATGAGATCAGACGTATCTCGAGATACCGTATGCAAGAACAGCCAATCGTCTCGATATGGTGAGATTGAAACACCGGATATGGCGCCTAGCTCAACAGTACGCTCAATCTCATAAACAAGTCGTCCCTGAAGAAGATCACCACGAACCGTGTAGAACTTGCTCGGCGTTAAGATGAGAGTCCTAGTCAGTCGTTGCGAAGACCTTCCTAGTTTGGAGAATAGCTGCTCACCTCTGCACGAAAACACAATTTCCTCACGAATCCCAACAGAAGAAACTAGATAGCCACCTGCAGAGCCTTGCCGATTGTTGCAATCGAGATAGTCTCCATAAGCAGACCGCTCTCCCAAAAGGGAGAACCTGCGGCGCTCCTTGCGACCGCCCAAAAATGCGTCATTAGGGGGAGGGATTTCGGGTTGAATTGCTACACCCATGAATCGCCTGCATGTTCGCTGTAGCACTTGAGCAGCTTCGACACGCCTTTGGAAGCAATTGCGCCATGCTTTTTGGATCTTAGCCGCCATTCTATGCCAGTACATATCGCGCATATGCTCTAACGCAAACAGAGTTTCTGGAGTCTTGATGAAGATCTTTGTGACACCAAATTGATACTCGGATTGTGGAATTCCACTGGCTGTCATTACTTCAACAGCTGCGTCACGAATATCGCCTTGCCAAATATAATCGCCCGCATAGCCTGTTTTCGAGCTGAGAAGATAAAATCGCTCCACAAACTTGTCGAACGGCGCACGGTATGCAAATCCTGCTCGGCGAATACGTATATTCTCCTGCAAACCCAGGTATTTGACTTGATGCAATACAGCCTGTGAATCGAACTCCGATGGGGATCTGTTCTGATTGGGCTTAATAGTACGAATATAGGAAGGCCTTGATCGTGACAGAGTCTCCATCAAATCATTGGCACTCGACTTGATTTTATCAGATGCAGTTGCACGACGCTTCCTCCTACCAGCACCGCTGTCCTCGGGCTCAAATGCATCGGGGAAGAGCTGTTGGATCAAAAAGTGGTCCTGAGATGCTGCAATTAGTCGAGTAATACTTTTGCTGAGCTGGTCTTTATTTTTGTCAGTCATCCCTTCAATATCGTAGGTCACGTCGCCTGCATAGTGCTTGATGATGAACTTTCCAGCCCTGTTTTGGAAGTGAGCATTACCGTCGAGCATACTAAGTTTCATTGCGAAACTCTGGTCTGCAGCTACTGAATCGGCATGGGCCATTGCATTGGAGTCGTTGAGAACAGAGAAGATTCCGGGAGGGCGCACCTCCTCGATCAAGTCACAAACAACTTTGTTGTTAAAATAATCGATCGGAGTCCACTTGATCTGCTCAGCAACATACTCGTCCTGTTCCGTCTTGAGAGTCAGCTGAATGAAGATTTGCTGCAGTTTCTCATTGACGTAGTTGATGCAAATCTGTTCGAATGAGTTCGACTCGAAAATTTCGAACCCGTAAATGTCGAGAATACCGATGGACTTCTTGGACTCTCCCATAGTGAGTAACGATTGATTCACGCGGCTGACAATCCATTCGAACAGGTTGTTGTAAATGGCTTTAGAGAGTGTATCACGAGCTGCTAGTGCCTGAACTCGATTTAAAGGCGACTCGAAGGATTCACCCCCTCCAGAGCCAAATCTAGACTCCACCACTTTCGTGGTAAGTGCAGTTTCGAGATCTGGGCCTTGAACACCAAGTAGATACGCTGCATAGGCTGGAACACTGGGGTCAGCCACTGTAGTTACCGAATTGTCATCTTCGATGAAATCGATGTTTCCAATCCACAGAATTGCGGCTAGAATTCTGAAAATATTGTCCTTTTCCTCGCTGCTCAAGCCGATTATATCCATCACATGGAGTGTCTCCTGGAACTCTTTTACGTCGTCAACGCCAGCCACTGAATGAGTTTGAGAACGCGAGGTGTAAGTGTAGGATTCTGGCGCCTGGATTCCGAATTGGTCACGATAGTTTTGAGGGGCACCTTTCGTGAACTGATAGAAAATGTGGAAGTTACGCTCCCCACGGACCTGACCGACCACTCTGTTTTTCTCCAGTAGATAGTTGGTTATGTGAGCACCTACTGGCTCGCTCTGTTGATTGAACAGAATCTCGAGATACTTGCCATGCCGCGAAGAATTGTCATTCCTCAGAGTTTTGGCACAGCCGAATGCTTCGAGCAATGGGTTGGTAGCAAGCACCATATCCTTGATTTTGGAAATGGCTGATGTCGACTGACCTGACGCTGACGCAATATACTGCATGATCCGTTTTGCGGCCTCTGTCTTCCCTGCTCCAGATTCACCAGAAATGATGACGCATTGGTTCTCGTCGTACGACTTCATGTTGTAGTACATAGACTCGGCAATGGCGAAAACATGCGGGGGCATCTCTAACCTGTTCTTGCCCTTGTAGCTATCCAGAATCTGCTCAGTGTAGATGCCGAGGTCCTGAAAAGGGTTGACTGAGATCAACACATGGCCAATATAGGTGTAAATCAGACCATTCTGAAAGCGCTGCTGCAAATTGTCCTTGATTGCATCGTTAGTCACCGTTGACAGCAAGGTAAGATCGGTGACACCAACCTCTTTCTTCCGCCCAGTATCAAATGTGGCCTTCTGAACGACGCCTGTTCTCTTTCCAGGCCTGCGAGTTACGCCCATTTATAGGAAAGCAATTGATTTCCGATCCTATCGGTGGTGTACGAAACGAAGACCGTTGGGTGGCTGAGGTGAAAGCTATGGGTCCTAGGGTTGCTCTAGCCTAAACGGCTAGCACATGACTATGCATGGTAGTCGGTTAAGACTCGCCAGTGCATAGGGGCACGGGCCAAATAGGCGTGCGCTACTATGGCGACACTAACGGCTCCAGATACTTAATTAGAGATCTAGCTACAATCGAGCGAATGAAATGTGATAAGATGAGTCAACTTATTCATTCAAGAATTACGAGAGCTTAAGGAAACCAGATATAAGGAAGTCAGATTGGTACTTTGTTTAACTCATGGCCTCAGTCAGAATGCAATCAAAATGCAAAGGCCGGATGAGAGATGATTATGCTGTGTCCAAGGTCTGTGGGGTGAAATCTCATGCCAACTATTTGTAGATATGCGCTTTCTCATCTTGGCTTACCGGAAAGGGAGAAGGACCGCATCCAAGCATCCAAATCCTGCCGCGATTCCGCCCTCATTCGAGCTTTGTAGCTTCGTTCGCAGCAGAAAACCTGCGGTGTTGTTCATTAGCTCTTTTCCTGAAGAACGATCCCAAAGCACGGTACCGAAGACACCCAATTCGCTTACAATTCTACCGCTCATGATCTCGCTGCCCTTAAGAATTTTGTTCGAGACCTTTGGCGGCTCGATGAGCTCCATGAGTATATAATTGCTCCACTCTTTCCGATCAATGCTCTCGAGGTATGCTGGAATATCTTCTTTGTAAATATTGTTGCCGCCACCCTCGCGCTGAGGCTTCAGGACGAAAAGTTCTGGGGACTCAAACGCTAAATGTTGACCCTCACGTCCGAGTTCAGAATCGTCTAACGGCCACATTCCCACAAAGGTTTTGCGTATCATGCTGAGCTCCTTCTCAGAAAGTGATGGCTGAAGCTGCTCAAGGACCCTGCTATTGGTCAGTAGTTGCTGTATTTTCTTCGTACCTGCGAGCTGGGTCAGCACTGATGGGCACTGAATAGCGTGGCTGCTTTCCAGCTGCTCTCGAGCTTTCCACTCTGCTTCTGAAGGATAGTCACCAGGGCCGTATCCGGTGCGGTAGTATACGACGCTGATCTCGACTCCTAGAGGAACGAAGATCAGCCTGTTGTTCTCACCAATGGTTGTTTTGCGTTGCGCCTGTTCGAGAGAGGCCCGAACGCAAAGGATGCCGAATTTTGAAAAGAGCTCGTATTCTAGAAGGCGCTGGTCGCTGATGTTGGTTTCCTCCGTTTGCGTCATGATCAATACCAACGTTTGAGAATTGCCCGCATCATAAGCCTGATGCATCTTGGCGAGGCCTGCGGCAACATCACTCAACGAAGAGGAAATCGGAACCTCTCCATGGACACAGTTGCGGCCTGTCTCAGCTATAAACTTGTGCATCTCGGTGACCCGAGTCGCGAGACCCCCGAAACTCACACTGACCGTGTTGAACTCTACCTGTTTGATCTGGCGACCCTCATCAATGCTAGTGCGAGCTTTGTCAACAAGATAGTCGCTTCTGAAAATGCCACCCGTCAGCTTCTGCGATTGGCGCTCCTTTGTGTGCTTATAGATATCGAGCAGCCGCCTCGTAAACTCATCCTCGACTCCAGTAGAGAGAGAACTGACAATGAAGTCTGGGTTATTTACAACGGCATGATAGAGCTTGTTGAAGGCTTGCTGGACAGCAAGAGCGTTGTCAAAGCCGTGACGTGAAAATGGCGTCGGGTAGAGCGTTACAGGCACGGCTTTTGCCTGACCCTCCACTTCTCGGCTGGACAACACGACACCATGCGAGAGGCACCAATCGAGAATGTGCCCCCTCAAGTAGCGCTCCTGATACTCTGAAAGAGATGGCGGGAATTTAATCAACATTTCCTCTCGAGATCTGATGGTCTGAAACAGTCTTGTCTTGGTAAGGCAAGGGCGAGTTCGGGAGGGAGCCCAACCCCCCGGGTTACGAGTCGTGATATGCGAACTCGCTTATTGAGGGCTGATCTCGTTGCAAAATATAGCAAAGCCTCATTCCTAGTATTTTTTTTTAAATGAATCCCAAGCAAGCTAGTTCAAATGTAGGTAATAAACAAGCCAAGTTTGCCGTAGGGCGCAGGAAGATATAGATTGATCAATTCTCGCAAAGAGCGAATTTATAGAGTGCGAATCTGGTTAAAGACAGCCACTTTGCAAGTAAAGTAGAGCTACCATTATGAAATTAATTGAGTCTGTAGCTGGCGGGCTTGTCAAGGTGTATATAATGGAAGAGTGCCTACCGGAGTAAGCTGCTTCGCCTTGCCTCGGCTGATATCGGCCATGCAGCTCTGTAATTTAACAGGGCATGCAAGCCTGGCCTTCTTCGAATTCCGGGGGCTCTCAGTTGAGGAAAATTCCATCTCCAGAATGAGCTCGTAGCTCACTCGGAAGTGGCGCGTGGTAGAAGTCTCTGTTTGATACCCCGTTATCCTAGTTTTGCAGAGCTCTTCGTTAACGAGAGCAAGACCATCTGTGACAAGCTGGCAAATTTTGGTCTTCCGATATATGGTTGCGGAGCTGAGGTGTATTTCGCTTTGCCGCGTCGCAAACCCCCAGGTGGGATATACGGACGCCACTACTTTTCTGGCTAATTTCACTTTCAGTGACATGAGAATGACATTATCCAGAAATTCAGAATTGATCCCCACTCTGACATTTATTGGACTGGGATCCTGCACAAGCCCTACAGCGGGGATGTCCATGGTGATGCAAATGTCTTCTCTTCGCTTGAATGTGTTCTCATTTTGACTCAGATTGCTCAAAAAACCGGAGAAGGTTTTCGTAGATTTCTGGTACCCATTGAAGTATATTTTCATGCGCTCTGTGTGCTCGACCTTGTTAATCGCTAGAGGGTCGAAGTAAAGGCTGGCACTGCGAAAGACCTTAACGACCAATGAACAATCCTGGGATGTTGTGAGCAATGCTCCTTTGAAGATCTTGGCAGTGAGTGCCCACCGCAGGTAATTGCTGCTGTCGATCAACAGACTAGATGGATACCCTTGAGGAACGACGAAAGTGAAATGCATTCTGTGGGTGCCCGCCTGAAGCTTGTAGTTTGTCTTGAACGCAGTGGCCCACTTATTTCGGGGCTTGAGTCGCTCGCTAGACCACCTTATGGGTGGTTCGTAGTCGGAACGTCTGAGATGTTCCGGGAACAATGTTTGCCGAAATGAATAGAGGCGATTGTGATCCGTGTATTGCTGTTTTAAAGGAGCCCCAAGCCCAAACCGATCCAGCAGGATAGTTGCGGCGGTCTCGGTGCAGCGAAGGACGATGTCCACGTTGTGTACATCGTGTGGGGTCTCACTCTGTATAACAATCGTGCCCGCGATCGTGTCCCCCCATGTAAAGGGCCCATCTCTTTCGAGAATGATGGACAGCTTTGGGCCTAGAAGGCCCATAGTGAAATGCTGAGCAGCTTTCACAGGGAAAATAAGCTTTCCTAGATTCGGTCAAGTGTAATAAACTAGCACTCCAAGAGGTGATCTGAGATAAGAACTGTCACGCGTTCCCTTGCATGTGTAGGGCTAGGAACGCCGTACATTGCATGTTGGGAAACCACATTGAGAGCGACGCGATGTTCGAGATGCATAAAACCGCAGGTCTCCACGATTTTCTATATAACAGAGAATATAGCTTATATTAATATGCGTGGAATCCACGTTCAAAATGAGATAGTTAAGCTGTATATCGCGGGAGCTGCTCTTCGTCGCTTTCATCTTCATTGGATATCTCTGCCATGGAGCTGTGCACGACTACAGGCACGCTAAGTCTGAGCGAGTCCTCCTTCCCTTGTTTCTCGAGAGATGCCACCACTACTTCTGTAACAAGCTTGTAGGATATCGTGAAAAGAGGGGAGCGATACGTTTCGCAAGTTCTGACAGTGATGCGTGTATCCTGAAGTTTTGCGTTCACTGCAGCAACTGCCTCTTTGAAGCCCTTGTCCATCTCTTTGAGAGATACTAGCGGAACAAATTTGCTAAATTCTTGCTGCCTTCCCGGGTCGGCTCGCGCATATACTCTTCGGTAGAGTGACATCTCGACGGACACCACCTTCAGTAGTTTGGAATGAGCACAACTCAGCCCGAAACACACGGAAAGGGGGTTTGGTGCCTGCACAAGTCCGTCAACTGGAGTATAACAATGCAAGACCACAGAGGTCAGCTCTCTCAGGGTTTTCGGGAGAGTTTTATTATGCTTCTTTTGCTTTTTGGCCAGCGCATAGCCTGGCCAGTACACTTTCAGTTCGTGCTCCTTCTGGTGATGATCCATTCTTGATGGATTCCAGCAGACTCTGCTCATATTATAAACCTCCAAGTAAAGTCTGTCTTGTTTCTCGATAGAGAGAACTCCGTTTCGATGAAGCTTCGCTTCCAAATACCATATGATTCCGTTTTCATCGTCAACGCGGAGTGAAGAGGGATAACGTTTTGGAAGTGTGAACTCAAAAGGAAACTTGTGGATTCCCTTTTGTAATGTATACGTTTGCGTGTACTTGGGGTTGCAACCGTTCGCTTCAGGCTGCAGTCCGGGATTTTTCCAAGTTTCCTCAGGCTCCTCGACTACCGAGGGCAGTTGTGATAGGGTCGATGACGGCTCGAGACCTTGCTTACTCAAAATTGCATCTAGCGGGAAGACAGTGCTCTTCAGAGAAGCGCGTTGCCACACAGCCCCAGATCTATATGCTGATGAGCCGTTGAGAGTGATCAGTGAGACTCTTTCTCGGCACCTTAACACGACATCAACATGCAACACATCGAGAGAGCTCTTAGTGTCAATGCTTACGGTGCCCGCAATCGATTTGCCAGTATAACATGCCTCTGTGTCCAAAATCTCAATCCAGAGCTTTGGACCAAAAAAGCCCATTAGTCCTCAGGTCAGATTCGGAAAGCCCGCTTATTCTTTCACCCTACCCTCAATATTTCAGTGACAGTTTTGGAACTCTATTTCTGATAGCGATAAACCAAATATAGTTAGACTAAAAAGAGCGCATAATCACGCACCAGACCAAAACACCACATCGCGGAGTCGGGGCCGACAAAGCCGAAACCGCCGAAGCGGTCACGGCGACTAACAAACAAAGGCATATTTCCCCCAAGTTCTCTTCGATGATTCTCCAACGACCATGAATATTGACAGCGTCCTTACCCTTGGGGTGTGTGAAAAGCTTGCAGATCTGGCTAGTGAGAGGATTTTATGGCGGGTTTATGGCACTCAGCTACTACCGCACGGTCCGCACTACTGCCAAAGGACGATGGTTTGGAAAAACCTTGAAACAGATTTCATCTGAGTTCAGCGGCGGGGCGGTGCCCGAAGGAGACCTTGATCATGTAGTGGTCAATGGTGATATTATCGTGTATAGAGTGCATATACATGAGCCTGCAGTGCCGCATTTCGATCCCCTATCGTCGATGATTTTCGAGAACGATCGAATCGTGGTTTTCAATAAACCTAGTGGTATTCCAGTCCATCCTGCTGTCAATTATCATCAAAATACCATGACCGAGATTCTGAAGTCTCAGTATGGACCCCTATATCCCTGTTATCGACTCGACAGACTAACTTCCGGAGTGACCATCTTTGCCAAAGATTCTGCATTCGCATCTTACTTTCATAAATCTGCGCGAAGGAAGATCTACTTGGCGAGGGTGAAACGTTCAAGCTTGCCAAAGCAGTTGTTAGCGTGTAACCAAATGAACATTACAAGGCCGATTGTTACCTTCAACGGGAAACGCGGCTTTCAAGCATTTTTGCGAGATTATGCAAATTCTAAGCCTGCAGAAACTAAAGTTCGACTGATGGATCCAAAAGAGACAGGGCTTCCTGATAATCATGATCTAGCAATGCTTTCGATCGAACCTGTAACGGGACGAACTCATCAAATCAGAAAGCACTTGGCCTTAGAGGGAATGCCAATTCACAACGATGTACTCTATAATGACGGAGGGCGGTTCAAGGCGCTTTGTGAAACGCCCAGCGAGGAGCATTTCAAAGCGGTTTGGGACTTCGCCGAGCGTGCAAGAGAGGCCAAACTAACCGGAGAAGTTTGTAGCGAATGTGGTACTCCAGCTTATGCCACCAATCTCAATACATTAGACTTACACTGTTCTATGTACAGTTTCGATGGCCAGCAATACGAGGCGCTAGCCGCATTTTGACACTGTTCCAGAATGCTTTCATGAAATAATTTACCGATTGGCGTTACACGTTCTGCTTGTATGTAAGAAAAAGTATTACGTCTAATTAGGTGCTGAGCGCGGACATTTTGCTTGTGAGCTGCTCGATCTCCGCAAGTTTCTGCTTGATTAGCCTAGGAAGCTCCTCAAGCTTAACATCTGTGCCTTGGTCGGCCTGATCTCCAAGCCCGAGAGTTTTGACTTTGACCATTCCAGTCTTGTATTCCTCCTGGCCAAGAATGACACTTAGGGGGCATCCACTGCGCTCTGCAGCTTCAAACTGCTTCTGCAACTTGGGCTTCGCTTTATACATGTACTCAGCCTCAATACCCGCATCCCACAACAGCTTGGCAACCTGCATACGCTCGGGTAAAAATCCCGTCCATTGGGGTCCCCCCCCAAATGCCATGATGAAGACCTGTGTCGATGAAGGCCGAAGATGCTCGTAAGTTTTCTGGGCCTTAAGGATACTGAACAATCGCTCGACGCCAAAGGAGATGCCTACGCAAGGAATGTCACCATTCTTTTTGGTCGCGAACATGCCAACAAGCTTGTCGTAACGGCCGCCGGCAGCAATTGAACCAACGCCGACATTCTCGCTGTTGTCGTCATCATCAGACTTCTTGCTCTTTCGCTTCAGTTTTGCTTCTGTCAGAGCTTCTGTTGAGGGTGGGGCACTAAGCTCGGTCACGACTTCGTAAATAAGTCCTGTATAGTAGTCAAGTCCTCTAGCCAAACTGAGATCAAACGAGATACGGTCCTGAATGCCAAATCCCTCTAGGAAAGGGAGGGCGGTGCGCATATCCGCGACCCCCTCTTTAGCAGTCTGGTTGTCCATCAAGGGATCGGCTTCGAGTCTTTCGACCATCTCCTTCACCGATCCTTTCATGCGCACGTATTCACCAATTTTATCGGCAATGCTAGGCTCAAGACCCTTCTCCTCTGTCATCTCTTTCTTAACTGCATCCCATGGCAGCTTATCCAGTTTGTCAACAGCACTGGAAATTGTTCTGACCTTGTCCTCTGGCACGCCACAGTAGGTGAAAATGCCATCAAGTACTTTACGGTGATTCAGCTTGATTGTAAAGCCGGGAATCCCCAAGGCAGTCAAAGCTTCTACGGCAATGGACAGGCACTCTGCGTCAGGAACCATGGTATCGTAAGAGCCTGCGATGTCGAAATCGCACTGGTAGAACTCGCGCATGCGGCCCTTTGTCATTGCAGGCTGGTCTCGTCTGTATACCTTGGCAATGTGATATCGTTTGATCTGCTGAATGCTATTCATAGCAACGTACCGAGCAAAGGGGACAGTAAGATCATAGCGAAGAGAGGTTATTTCTCCGCCTTGGTCCTCAAGGTTGTAGATAAGCTTGGAGTCCTCACCATACTTGCCTGCGAGGATCTCCCTGAGTTCAAACACGGGCGTATCAATGGTAACCCCCCCATGGCGACGGAAGACGCTTGTGATGGTGTCGAACACCCGTTGTCGGATAACCATGTCTTTGCCATCCCAGTCCTTTGTCCCCTTCGGCACTTTCAATGTGAACTGCTTCGCTGAGGACATTTTACGTACGATTTGCCAGACCCGAATGGTGCAGAAGTTTAGTGAAATCCCTCACCCTACGATGCCTGAAAAAAATAACTAGCTGCACACTGAAATAGATATTTGTGAAATTATCAATTGCAAAAGCTCTAATTAGATTGCGAAAATGCGTTATAGTTAGCTATTTGCTCGACAGATATTTATATGCCAGGCTGAGATCACGCCAGCTGTGCCCAGTCACAGATTCGACTCAGTTTATTCAGATGTTCGAACTTTTCCCCATTAAACTTTTTTTAACGATGCTGAAATGCTCTCTGTGAGCTACGACAAGGTCCTTGCTGCGATTGAAACAGCGCTTTGGCTGTAGGCCCGTTCTGCCAATTTACAACTTACGCTTGAAGCCAATACCAACCTGCCATTCCTCATCAAACTACTGCCAGGGTCTCTTTGGACCGGTATGGACGTCGTTCATGGTTTGCTGAGGACTGTCGTAAGAGGTTTCTACGATCTCAGAGCTATAATCATTGTGGATGCGATCTTGACGCATCATGTGCTGAGCGACAGAGAGCTCGTAACAGCAACTGGCATAGCCATCAAAGACGTCAGAGCCACTTGTGCCCGGCTTCGAGAGGACCACCTGCTGACTGAGGTGAGCCACAGGGAAGAAAATGGTCCTGGTATGCGAGCGTATACTCAAACTGTGTACTATATTCACTTTACAGAGGTAGTCGACGCAATTAAGTGGAAAATGCATGTTGTCGAGTCCAAGCTGAAGGAGGAGCTCGACCACCGTCACAACGCGCAAGACTACATTTGTGACGTTTGTGGGAGCCACTATGAGACGATTGATGCGCTTACTTTGTTCGACCAGGAGTCTCAACAATTCTTGTGTGGGACTTGCAGCAATCCGCTGCGCGAAGAGGTTGCCAATTCTCAAGTCGCGGACCCTTCGACCCAAATAGAAAGCCACATGGAGAGCTTCATGTCCCAGCTGAAGCCTATTCTGGCTGCTTTGAAGCGTATCGACGAGCTCAGCATCCCCGAGAACAATCTGGAATCAGAACTCCAGCTGCATGTTCCCTTGATTGGCGTGGAAAGCCAGGGGCCTCAGTCTTACAATCTTCCTCCCCATCTCGTTGGGAAGGCCGGTCAAGCCAAACCCGAAGATACTTCTCAAGGAATCACTATCGCCGGATCTGCGGATTCGCGCCTCCCTCAACAGGTTCAATCTACATTTCAGGTCAACATCACATCCGAAGCGGAGCAACAAGCTCAGCTGGACTCTGCCTTGGCAGAGAAGCACAAGCTTGCTGAAGAAAACCAGATGCCAGAATGGCATTCCCGGTCTACTGTCAGCACAAACTTAGCAGGCTCCCAGGCTGGTTCCGAGAAAGCAGGCTCAGAATCTTACAGCACAAAGAAACCCGCGCCAACTGAGGATGCAGGCACAGAGGACGCCATGGATGCGTACTTCAAGAGCTTACAGGCTCAACAAGCCAAAAATGTCGACGAAGACGAAGAAGAAGAAGATGACGAGGATGAGTTTGAGAATATAGTCTAGCGTGCTTCTTTGGGTTCAATGGCTGTATAACCATCATCCCCTACTACAGACCCTCACACCAAAAAAGAACAAGAAAACTTCACGGTGCTCTAGCGGATTTCAATCCTTTTTTGTGAACCGAACTTTGGAAAAGCAATTATTTTGGATTTCTTTTCAATTGAGCGAAAAATTCAAGTCTGAAAGCGTGGGCTTCATGGCTGATCTACTGGCCTCGCGGTGAACCTAACCTCTCTTCTCAATCGTCGTTCTGAGATGTTTCAAGTCTGGAAAGAGGCTTGGCGCCGCCGACCTTTGCTTCCAAGGCTGTTCAGTACATCTGCGGTTGTCCTAATAAAGGGGAAGCCCGGCAAAAGTGTCCAGAAAAAGAGTTCACAAGTAAAAGAAGTGGTGCTTTCTTGGCAAATCTCAAAAAATGATCTCGAGGCCCAGAAACGCAAGGCTATAGAGTCAATTCTAGGAAAAGGCAGCAAGCTGCAGATTAAACTCGAGAACAAAGTCAAAAAGTTCCAGCCACCCTCTGAAAACGAACTTGAAGCAAGAAGCATTCTATTAGAGAAGGTAGGAAAGATGGTCGAAGCCGCAGGCGGCATAGAGGCCAAGCCACCTCAAGGTAACATGAGAACTCGCATGCTGCTATTCTTTGCTGCAAAATAGGTGCATCCACTAGTTTCCTACGTACAGCTAGGTCGATTACAGCTGAGGTGGTCCCAGTCCTCTGACATGAGGCTTTGACAAAATGCTAGATATCATCGTTATCAGAACTCTCCTTCAAGCTTTTCGAGCTTAAAAATCTCGAGAAAATCCAATTTCTCATTGGCACTGTCGTGTTCTGCTCTTTACGTGAAAAAGATATAGGATGCTCAGTTTAAAGTATATTATGAAGAGACTTGTAAAATTATGCTAATATGAATGCTTGAAATGCTTTTCGTTTCTGACATCAGTGTTTATTAGGTTAAGCGTCAGAGAGTGATGATGGCGACTGCACCGCGACGAATCTTTCCAGTTTCCATTCCAAAAAACGGCATACCCACAGCTACCACTTTGTCATTGGTGGCTATTGAAGCGCCGAATCCCGAAGCAAACGAGTCCTTGACGCTTCCCAGTGGTTGGAAACTCGGATGATCCATGTCAACTTTCCAAAGCTGCCCATTGCCATTCGCTGCATGAGGAGAGGCCACGTACAGATGAGATCCAGAGACAACTCCATTCGAACCAAACCAATCAAAGTCGTTAGGCCCTTCAAGATTTTGTGCTCTTCTATGCTTAAAAATAGAAACCACGCCCTTTTGGTTGACTGGGGTATTGCCCTCAATTGTAGTGAGGGATCCTGCCGGCGAGCCAATGGCCAAGACCTCATCTTTACCAGCGATCATATATTTTCCAAATCCACTTGGTTTGTCAGGATGGAAAGAGTTGCCAGATAATGTCAATAGCTGCTTGCCAGTCAGTGGGTCAAAGCCCAGTACTTTCCGTCTTCCAGGAGTACCAACGAGAACGAAGCGGGACGTTACATGCAAACTCGAGCCAGCTTGTTCGTAGTGACTCTTGCCCTCGTAGAGCCTATATTCAAGGGGATCAAGCTGGAGATAATTGCCTTTGATTGCCTCCGAGAGCACCTGCTCGTTCAATGTGAAGACCATACCCACTTGATCTAGTCTGCGATCGATACCATCCTCCCCGTCTTCGCCCTCCTTATACTTGCCGCTTTTGTTGTTACGATTCTTTTTGTCATCTTCGTCGTCGTCATCGTCATCATCGTCATCGTCGTCATCGTCATCATCATCATCATCCTCTTTGGAGCCACCTTTGCCTTTGCGTGCCCTCCTATTTTTCCTGTCGATCTGCTTTTTCTTCTTCTCGTATTTCCTCCTATTCTCTTCTTCGTACTTATCAGGAAAGCCCTCTTCGGGCTCTACATGCACAGAGGTGTCTATAATATCAACATAAGGGGCGCCAATGTACAATCTGTGCGTGATGGCATCAACTGCCAAGGACTCCCCAATCAGCTTGAGACCTCGACTTCCATATGTATTAGATGTACTTGTCCAGTCGATGCCACCTTTCCACACTCCACTCTTATCGAAAATATCAAGTTGATTTGTACCTGGCGAGCTGATAATGAGGAAGCCTTTCCAAATGGCCATGGCAGCGCCGAAGCGACCGGTGAACTTTCCAGTTAACTTTGGTCTAGTCCTTGACATCATTGTGAGCTTCAAATCATCGAACGCGCCAGATCCGTTGGAGTAAACGTAGACTTGACCCTCGCTTGGAGCGCTCACGACGAGATCGTTCTCCCAAAAAAGCAGAGCTTGACCGAAAGATGGCTGGATCGCATTTGCAACACGTTCATGAGAGAGATGAGAAGCTGGAGGAGGCTGAATTACTTGAGATGAGAGAACTCGGCCATGGCAGGTTGGCAAAGCCTTGTCTCGTCCTTGTGTGACTATATCGGCCAACAAATCGATAGCTTTCCCCATGTTGCGCGAGCTTAAAAAAGCAGGTTTCCTAAAGTATGACCTCCACGAGCCTTTTGTGGCAATTTCTTCTTGCTCCATCTCTCGTCTCATCAATTCCCGGACCTCATCATCCCCTTCTGGGTGAAAGAAACTCTCCGAGTGACCATGTGCATGACTGGCAGCAAAGGGGTGCGAAGAGTCTAACTGTGAACCTTGAAAAACCTGGCAAATAGACCAGGGGTTCTCGGGAGAGCCTGTAGTTATCCAGCGAAACAAGTTAGGGATGCATTCCTCAATTTGCTCGTGCATATCGGTGAGGCCTCCAGCAAAGTAAGATTCCAGCTCATCAAAGAGCATTGGGGAACGGCGCGCATATCTTTTGTATCCAATATTCGCGACTTTGAGCTCTGCTGAGTATGCGGCGTGACCTCTAGCCATGCAATATCTAATGCTGCTGGAAGGAATGTCAGTGTAATTATTTGCCATCAGGAGAGCTTGGATATCGTTCACGTCGTATTCCCATGAGGTACTTTTGCTTTCTTTGACTGTTCTTCTGCTCAATTGAATCATGTCTCCTCCGATATCGAGCACACTATGAGCTTTGTCGTAGTCTCCATCGAATTCTGTCTCGGCCATCGACCTCAAAAGGCCCTCAAATATCCCCAGCGAGTGCCAACTCACATCGCTTACTTGATGTGACAGGATTCCCACCAAGAAAGCCTCAAATTTCGCTGTGTCTTGGCCTTGGCTTTTCTGCGCCCGTACCAGTTCAATTCCTTTGACAAGGAAAGGGGGCCAATGAGCGTCCTCTGCCACATCGTACTGGCCCATGCAATTGTAAAAGGCATCTGGGTAAAAGGCGCCACTTCTAACGTAATTGTAATGTTGAGCAATCCTAGGGGGCAGTAATGGCAATATTCTGTCTACAAGCTCCAGGTGAACACTATTTATTGTTAGCACGGTGCTCTCCAAATTCTCAATTGAGACATTGTCCCTTCATGAATGAGAGAACTCTGCTGAATACTTACGCAACCCCGCAGGCTTCGACAATCGCTTGTAATATAAGCAAATTGACGAAGCGCATCGCACAATTGGAATGAACTCTGCGTTATGTTTATCTATTGAAATGACATTCGGGTCCCCTCTGGTAGGGCTGCGGATACAGGCCCCCAACCCTTAATTGATGAGCCTTGTCAATGTCGCTGAAAACATGAGTAATTCGTGCCGAATTATAATGCGAGCGTGCGATCGCGAGACAACTGCCGTTCGATCGACCGATTGAATATCACAAATGCATAAATAAATAAATTCAAAGTCTAGCATCATAAACCCATTTCCTGCGCTCGATATAGTCGAAAAATGCAGAGACTCCAATTGCCTTTTGCATCGTTCTTTTGCTGCCGACGATGATAAGCTTCTGCTTAGCTCGAGTGAATGCCACGTTCAATCGTCTCCAATCTTTCAGGAGTTCGCCACTATGTGCGTTTTCATTGGACCTGACCAAGGAGACTATAATGCTGCGCTTGTCTCTGCCTTGCGCCTGGTCAGCGGTCAGCACTTCCAGACCTTGCCTAACGAATTTGTCCAAAAGGAGGGTGAGGCGCGAGAGTTGCTGCCGGTAAACACTGATGACCGCCAGATTCTTCATGTCGAGTTCACATTGGCTTAATTGATCCACTATCCCTTGAATGATTTTGGCCTCGGTATCATTTGACGATCCATCCGAGTGAGCTTGCTCAAAAGCCGAAGATCCTAGAGTGTCCGTATTCAAAAACACAACACAGTTCATTGGGTCTATGGCTTCCAGATTGCCGAAGCTGTGATCAGCATTGGACAAGTTGATATCTAACTTCTGATTTGCAACGCTCTCGGTGCCACAAACCAAACGTCCTCCATAGACAAGCTCGCTACTGAGACTCATGATATCAGCGCACATACGATATTGCTTCGTGAGCTCAACCACAGCCTCTGGGTGTGCCTCACACAAAATCTTAAACAACGAATCGGTCAAGCCGAGCTCTTTCGCCTTTTTATTGCGCACGAGGGGAGGTAGCTGGTAATGGTCACCTACAAGCACAAATGATGAAGCCAGCCGCAGGGGTCCTATACAGAATGGCAGGGTAATCTGCGATGCCTCGTCAAGAATGCAGACGTCGAATTTGCGAAGCGCGAACAGCTTGTTGCTTGCTGAGTGACTTGTGCATGCGACCACGGGGCATTCGAAAAAATCACTGAGAGCGGCCACGCCTGCCTGAACGCCACTTGCTGAAATCGTAACAGGCAGCACGTCTGGGTGTATATTCTCCAGTTTCGAAGTTGCTATGCGTAGGCATTTTATACTTGAGGCGAGAAGTTTCAGAACAATCGTATCCACGGCTGAGTTGGTGTAAGCACTCAACAGAACAGTTTTGCCGCGCTCAATCAACGAGGACACTATGGCAGCTATGGTAGTCGTTTTGCCTGTCCCTGGCATTCCTAAAATGAGGGCATAGTCTTTAGCGTTGATGACTTTGTTGAGAGCATTGGATTGATCTTCATTAAGGTTGGCATGCTGCTGGTCATCGATAGATGAAGGCTTGCTTGAGCCTCCCTCATTTTGCTCTTGCGCGCCAGATAAGACCAGGCTTGAAGCACGCGTGATTGCGTTTTGAACTTTGTGAGAATTCAATGTTCCAAACAGGGGTGGCTGAAGGTTTACGATTAGATCTCTCAGGCGTTCATGTTCCGCCAAGCTGTTCAGGTTGTATCGTGCAAGACCCAAGTGAGCATCTGACCAGACCTCTGCATCGACCCGATACTTTGCAGAAGAGAGAAGTTGATCATGTGTGCGAATCTGAAGTACTGTGGGCGAAGTTGCGACAACGATTCCAAAAGTCACTCCCATGTGCTGTTTAGTGCTCACAACAATGCTATCTCCAGGTTTGAATTGATCGTCAAGTGATGCTGAATCTTGAGGAACCAATCTATACGAGAACCCCGAGGATCGCTCTTTTGCATCCTGCTTAGCAACTCGCCACATTATGGGCGTAGGCAGCTTCAACCACCATTGCCGATTACGAAGTTGCTGAGGCCTTTCTGATGTTTCGTACTCAAGTTCAAGCAAGTGATGCCAATGTCTTAGAAACTCTAGGAATTGAGGATCTAAAATGCCAGCTTCCTGAGCATTATTGTATATCTTGAGCAAGGCGGAATTCTCCCGAACATTACCATTGTCTGTCGTTGCAGTGTATAGGATACAGCTGTTGCTCCGGCTACACCATTGACAGGTAAAATCTGCTGAGGCTGTTGGTAGGGGCAGCATTCCTGCTGGTAGATGCCACATGCCATGAGCGATAGCATTGCGCTTTTGTAGCAAAGCTCTTGTTTGCAAAGGGTATGATCGAACAGATATCGTCGTGCTAGACTCTGAATAGTAAAGTAATGACCATGGATGGGTATTGTTGGGGTGCCTTTCTGCGAGAAGCAGGGTGTACAGAGAGGTCTGAGCACGGTGGGCTATGCTCTGTGTGCTCTTTCCAGTCTTAATTTCGAGCCCTATGAGGCGGGATCCATGGCCACCACCTAGCTTGTTTTCAATATCTGTTGCTTCACAGGTGATATCAATTTTGCCCACAAGGCCGAGGGATGTAGACCGAATCTCCTCCTCTATATAAGCAGCCCGATTCAATCTAACCCGTAGGGCATCCCGACTCCCATGAATATCTACGTGCCGTCCTGCCGCTTTGGGACCCCAAAGAGTAGCTGCCCAACCTTGTATCTCTGGCACGATGGGCAGAAGTTTTTTCAAAGCTGAAGGCACATCAGAATTCACAAGAAGCAGATCCAAAGCAGATTCCTCGATAGCGGCTATCAAAGCTGCTTTCATTTTATCTGCACTTACAAATAAGTCATCTGTGAAGCAAGCCTGAATGAATTCATGTTTGATGCTGCCTAGCACGAGGTTTTCATTGAGATCTGAGGGGACTCGCACTTGGCTGCGCAAGATCACTTGCCTCTCACAAGATAGAGCTTCTGCTACTGAAGTGCAGGGCACTAAAATGTCTGGATTGACAATTGCATATGAAGGGCAATTGTCGTTGATTGTGATCGTGTCTCCCGCAAACTTCTGAGAACTTTGAAGGGATTTTCGAGGCTCAGCTGTTGCTGGATTGGAAACTATGTGTAGTGTATCGCCTCGCTTGACAATGGTGTCCGCCCATGAGTCTTCCAGCTTTACCTGGCATTGCCTATTTGCGCTATCTGAGCAGAATAAAGTCGGGCCAGAATTTGATGGAACAACTCTTTGAACAACATATCGTTGAGCTCTACCATTTTCAAAAAAAGTCGTCGGATATTTCACGGGGGCAACTGCTTGCATGATATCCTCAAGATCTGAATCCGTGTCCTCAGTATCGTCGCTAAAACTGTGGTGAGAATCTGCGTTCTCGAGCTTTCTAGTCTCCATTGTATGCCGGATCTGTGGCTCTTTTGGACGCTGCTTGTTCGTGGAGTTAACTCCTTTTTGAGCACTGATAAATATGTTTTCCTCGGAATCAGAATCGTCGCTAGGTAGATGAGTTAGACGTTTTGCCGCATTGGGTGGATTTGCAAGCAGAGATTTAACTGAAGTGGCTAGTATCGGCTCTGGGTCAAGTCTACTATTATAACGCAAAGGACTCTCGGGCTTTCGTTTTCTCACTCTGGGTCTTGGACGAGGTGGAGACGATCCAGGAAGGAAATTAGAGTAGACGCCTAGCATTTCTGTACTAGGATGTTCGACCGTGTGCTTCTCTCTCGACTTTGGAGTCTCTCCATCTCCTGAGTTGCTAGGAATGTTCAGTGAGACATCTGCGGAATCGGCACTTTCTGGAAATATCTTAGGCAAAGGCGAGTTCCAGCCCACACTCACTTCTACCTCGGGATTTGCTTTGAGTGGACAGTCCTCGCTCATACCTCTTCTGCGTATGTTACGAGGCCACTGCCTTGCCTGCAGGGTTTGTTTACTACTTTATAATAATTATTCACAGCACGCGTACCCAGTAGCAGATCGGCTAATTAAGGGTTACATGGCCCCTAACCCATGCAGGCTTCAAGGAGTGCCAATGCAGTTTAGACGAACCTGAGCTTAATTCAAAGATTTGAAAAGAACTTTATGAGTTTTTTCTATAATTAGTGTAATAAATAAGAAGGTTTTGGGACCTGAGCTTCAAGAAGCCATTTTACACAGTTCACGCTATTCTCACATCAACATCAAGAGGTTCTGTCCACTTCACGGGGGGTTGCGGACGAGGATCAAGATGTTTTAAGCGCTGCGCTCCCTCCACAAGGCTATTCATGTAATTCGAGCAGGCCGAATGATCAAATTGGCAAATCGTGATGGCCTGTTCCGCCTGCACATCCTTGGCATGACTAAAACGTGCCTTCAGCACTAAAAGGAATTCTATCTCGAAGAGGGAAGACGAGTTGGTGAAAGGGCATCGGCCACTGTATCCGACCAAAGGCGACTCTTTTGGCAACGCACCAGATGCTCCCTCAGTCTGCAATACAGAGGGAATCGGGAGGTCGATCTCCTCTGTATTTGAGATTCCTTTGAGCTCATCTTGTTCCGAGGAGCCGAAATCTCGAAAAACCTTTGCTATTCTCGTTCGAGTCTCGATTTTATCGAATGACTCCTGAGAAGAAGACGAAGGTGCCGCGGTCGCGTGGTGGCCCGTAGTCGTTTGGTCCTGCTCCACCATACTGGAATCTGAAACATCGGCATGAGGAACCAAAAATCGGGTGACTTGGACAAGTTCTGCGGAAAACCGCTTGAGGCGCACCTTCTTTGACTTGGGCCAATCCTTATTAGGCTGAGCATGCAAGCTGATGCCTATTTTGTCTCCGGGACCATATGCAGAAACGGGTAAGGACCACTCTAAGCTCACAAGATGATCACTGGACCCACACTCATCTTTTATGGGCTGGCTGAAGATCCCGAAGGTTGCTAAAGTGTCGAATCTTCGCACTTTCACCGGGAATTGGTAGGAAGAACTCACAGGAGAGTTTGTGGTCGTATCGAGAGTCTCAACTGTAACATATAGATGATAGCAAGCCTCTAATGATTTCGGAAGTGAGATTGAACCGCAGGGCGGTTTGTTAGTAGGGAGACTCAACGTGAAGTTGACATCAAGCGCGAAATACTCGTCACTATCAGACCCCCGAAAGATTTCCTTTTGGCGGGTGACTAGGAATGATTTCTCGCACTTCTGAGCAGCAACTGAAGGTCTGTGAGAAGGAACTACTATTGAATCTGTTCGCATCAGCGCTACCGAGATGCGTTGTACGCGGAGTGGTGTTCGGAGAGACTCTTTAGCACTGGTCAACAAAGCGCGAATTTCTACAGTTCCAGCGATACGTGGCCAAGTTGCTGGGATTCCGGGAAAGCCCTGAACAAGTTCCTCGTTCGGAAGACCCTTCAATTTCACATCCAAAAGCATTTCAAGAGGCTTCAGACTCAGTGCGATAGGAGTGTTGGACTAGGGTACTTGTAAAGTCGATGCGTGTGATAGCTAATTTAGTCGAGTAACTGACATGAACTGAGTATGAAGTGCGTTGTTCTCTGTGGAGCGACAGTTCCATTCACAAAACTGGTGAAAGCAATCGACAGAGCGACTGTTGAGCAACTACGAAAATATGGCTATGATGACATAGAGGTCCAATACGGGCTTGCAAGGGATGCCTTCGATGACAGGGTACCAGGCGTCAAGGGCTTCGATTTCGACCCCAAGCTCAAAAACCGGGTCCAAAATGCCCAGCTCGTGATATCGCATGCTGGTTCAGGCTCAATACTCGATGCACTAGAGAGAGGATATGGCCAAGCTTCAAGGAAACTCGTGGTAGTAGTCAATAACGATCTTATGGACAATCATCAGCTGGAACTGGCGCTTAAATTAGAGAAAGAGGGATGCGTCGTTGTATGCAGAGACACCAATGATTTGGCAGCGGCAATAGATTCCGCAATGCATCGCGGCTTCGCCAAGCTGCTTCCTGCTTCTTCCTTGAAACCTTTTATAGACGGAGTTTTGACGACGGCTTGAGGTTTTAATTGTGGCCGCCACTTGTGTGGAGCTTCAAAAGTTCAGCTCTAGAGGTGTTGCAATGAGTTTCAGATAGTCATTTGAGCACAACAAGCATTCTTCTATAATATCTCGGTGTATCCCCAAGGACTCCATCTTCTGTGCAGTGCAGTCCGTGTGGAAACCATGCTGACAGGGAAAGACCAAAAACTTACGGGTCACCAAAGGAAAGCCACAAATAAAACAGGCCTCTCCTGGCTCGACTAAAACTGAGCGATGCTTGAACTGTGAGAGTTCCAACTGCATGTTCTTCGAAGCCTCCAAAGTTTCATCAATATCACGGTTCAGGGACAAGAGTTTGTTATTGGTGAGTTCAAGACTCTTCACTATCTCGGGGGCCAGATCGCTCAATGTGTCGAAATCAGGAAAACGCGAAAGAAGGTCATCAACACGTAGTAATTTCGTGAACTTAATGGCAGCGGAGGGACCCTGCGTCTCGATGCCTTTTTGCACCACCATTCTGAGTAGATATTTCCGTAACTCCTCGTTTCCTTGCGTTCCCTCGGTGGTTTGATTGCTAGCGATATCAGTGGCGAGTTCATACATCTCCTCCCCACCAATACTAAGACAAAGCTGAACAGCGTCCTCGAATAGTTTCGCGAGTGTGTACAAGTAGATAGCAGACTTGTAATGATTATGTCTCAAACAAACCCGGAGGGCAAAAAACAGATCATCATGTTGAGAGGCGTATGTCTTTAGGAGGGTCAAAAGCTCGTCATCTGAGCCATGAGCGCCCAAAATCGATATTGCTGTGTTGATCACAGCCAGCCTCTCAGAAGAGCCACGACCTGAGCGCTTCTCTTTCGACTGACTGAACTGCTGGAGAAGATGTCTCAGGTATCGCAATGCTTGATTATCCCGGTTTGGTCCACGATAGTCTGTAGAGTACGCAAGCAAACTAGACAGCAAACGACTAGGATCTAGTAGAGTCATCCTCATCCATGATTCTACTGTTTGTCTTGGTACTTTGTCTAGAAGAACTGATGCATATTTGTACACACATTCTGAGGATTCATTCTGTCGCAACAGTTCCAGGGCCTCATTCCAATTTTCATTGACCATGTGGAATGAGATGGCACTGTCGATATCTCCCGTTTGCAGCATAACGGCCAAAAGTGTCTTGAAATCTCCTTGTTCTTTGAGAATTTGTCGAATCGTGCTAGCATCCCATCGCACGTCAAGCTCGAGAAAGGAGTAATCTCCGAGTTGAGCCATCCAGCTCGTAAGCATTACCTGCTGGGCACTCGACTTCGAATGACCCAGTCTCGCTTTGAGCAACTCGGGGACAGCGTCTGCCTTACTCCTCATGACTTCTAAAGCCGCTACCTCCAACGGCAGATCGCTCTGTCCCAGAAGTTGAGCTCCCTTGGTTTTAGAGTCGGCATCAGAATGACTTAAAAGGTATCTGCCATATTTTTCAAGAACCAGCGACTTTGTGGCGTGAGAGGCTGCAATCTTCAAAGCTTCCTCGAATCGATTCTGATCAGCCAGCACTTTCCACATCCCTGCTTTTTCGTTGTTCAGTTTGACTTCCAGCAGCCTCTCCTGACTGAATAGCCAGAAGGTTCCCTGATCTCGATCTTGAGCAGCCCCATTGATGTAAGTGGCATCTGGAATAGGGGTGTATTGCAGTATCTGCTGCGAGAATATGTTGATTGTCAATACCGACCACGAATCAGCAGTATCGGAAACAATGGCCAATAAAAAGTAATTTGAAAGTAACAGATGCTTCAGATTCGCTGCTATTTCAACCTCTTGCCATTGCTCACCAGAGCGGCTGTACACCACTTTGTGAGCACTCGCAATTGCTGCTAAGGTGTTTGCATCAGGAGAGCAGACCAGCTGCTTCATAGTGCTATTAGTATCGTTGGCGTACAATATCTCGGGCTCGGATGCGAGCAGTTGCTGGTATTTCGAATCTCTAGGTGGCATTGGTCCATTTGAATCAAGTGAATTACGCGGCAGCGATTCATCAAACCTGTTCTTGGACCATCTGAGCAGCTCAGTTCCACAAGTAGCAAAGACTTCGTAGTTAGAGACTAAAATAGATGTAACGGGATCTTTCTGCGGGGACTTCCAGATTTGCGTAGCTGATCGAAGATCTCTTTTGAAGTAAGCTCCGTTCCCTAACGAGTCGATAGATACCTCCACGATATTTCCGGCTCTGGTTCCTAAAAGTACTGAGTTCTTGCCAAAGAAAGACGCACATATTGTGGAGGTTCCCTTCAGTTTACTCAGATACCGGAATTCCAAAGCCCTATCCGAAACTACAAAGTGCTCGCCCTTCGACGTGACAGCTAGCAGAGTAGCGCCGGTTTTGTCTGCAAAAATATGCTTGATAAACCCCGCTGAACCGGCATGCTTGCGAGGTAGCTGAATGTCCTCTACGTTACTTGGTGACTCGAGATTGATTCGCACCACTGTACTTGGTCCGCCTGTTAGAAACAGCCAATTAGAGGAGACAGCAATCGCATTGATTTTGTCTACGTTGAAAACAAGCCGAACCGGGGCTACAGAGACATTCATGCGCCTCGTCGCCTCGTGCACTTCCGCCGAATCGTCGAGCTATCAGAGTCCCTGCCGGTATCTTGGGCCCCTGCAAGAGATATCGTGTATCACCGTGGTAGCGAGCACAATTGCTCTGGAACACGGAAGAGTAGTGGAGAGCGATAAATATGAAGAGCATACCCATTCATTTACTGGTAGAGGGCCAGGAGCACATCATAACTGTGGAGCTTAGCTCAGGGGTCACCTACAGGGGAAAATTGACACACTCAGAAGACAACATGAATATGCAACTAAGCGAGGTCACAGCGACCGCCGCATCTGGAGAGAAGAGTTTTATGAACTCTGTGTTTGTGCGCGGGTCGCACATTCAAATGGTCATTTTGCCAGAAGTACTTCGGTACGCTCCTGCGCTTCGCCCGGATCTCACACAAAAAGCGAAGGGTGAAATAAAAGCACGAAGAGATACTCAGAAAGCCAAGATGCCCCCACGGAAACAGCCTAGAGTAGCATGACTGACAAACGACATATTAATGATAACTAGCAATAATGATAAGAATTTAGCGTTTGTGACGAATCAAGAGACCACAAGCTCAGCATGAATTAATTGATTTGTCCTCACTAAAGACTGCCTATTATCAATTAAAAAACACAACAAAAGCATGCAACATGCCAAGTAACCCCCACCTCGTCATGAGCCTCCTCGCTAAATGCCCCTGTTTTAGCCTGGCCTGGGGGACTCAAAATTACGTCAACATTTCGTGGGATACTCGAAAATGGGGACACGGAACAGAAATAGAAACTAAGGGGTAGAGAAGCGACTGTGGCGCCTTTCGAAATATCGCGCCTTAATTAATTGGAAAATTCCAGGGGTTGAGCTTGCCTAACGGTTACACGCGCTGGGGCGGTCATGCATATTCGATTAGCTTCCGAGCGCATTATAGAGGGTGATTTTGCAGAAACCTAAACCACGCGTCAGCGCCCGCGACGCATCAAACCTTACACCAGCACGTGGAGAAGCCCCTTTTCTCACCTAACCAGTGCGCATATGTATGAAATTGGTAATATTTTACCTAATTCTCAAGGGTGCACGCACGAGTATACGCGGCGCGTTACCTAATAATCGCAGGGATATGCGTAAGCTAGCAAACACAGGGGTATTTTGTAAACATTTCGCCGTAGTATCTTTTCAACCGCAGCAAGTTTACTTGAAGACTTCATACCCACTTTCTTTCATTCTTTCTCAAACCCGTACTCTCTTTAAATGAAGTTTGCAAGTACCACTGTCCTTTCTCTTATTGCCTCCGCGTTCGCTGCTGGAAATTCCTCGTACGCGTTTAGCCAAAAGCCTTCGGCCATCGTCGAGGCAGGTGCTTCCCAAGCTCCAGCCACGACGGTTTACACCACAGTCGTTGAGACTCTCACTACGTACTGTTCAGGACCCACTACTATCACGACTAATGGAGGCACTTACACTGTCACCGAAGCTACGACTCTCACTATCACTGACTGCCCCTGCACTGTCACCAGTACAGGACTGCCCAAATCTTCTCCTGCCTCCTCTGCCAAGGTGGCTCCTACTCCTGCCTCTTCTCAGAGCCCCCAGGTTGCAGCTGAGCACGATGTGACCGTCTACACTACGGTCGTTGATACCCTGACTACTTACTGCTCGGAGCCCACTGTTCTCACCACCAACGGCGGAACTTACACTGTTACACAAGCCACGACTCTCACAATTACCAACTGCCCTTGCACTGTTACTCACTCCAGTTCTGCATCTCCTGCCTCGACATCTGCGCCCAGCCCAGGTTCTGGTAATCAGGAGGGGGAGATCACCACTGAATTCGTGACTCAGTTCAAGACTCTTACCACAGTCGTTCCTGGGACCAAGGAAGCTGCTGCCGAGAGCTCTTCATGCACTGTTTACTCCAACACCACAGTTACCCAGACCACCACTTCTGTCACTGTGCTCACTAGGACATTGACCTCGTCAAGGCCAGGATTGAACTCCACTGCTTACAACTCCTCTTCAGTAGTCCCTTCCTCTGTGAAGCCGTCTGGTTCATTGACTCTATCCAGTGCCGTTCTATCGCACTCTGTTCCGGCAGCCTCAGCTGTTTCTGTTCTCAACATGAACCCGGTCTCCAACTCTCTCGTGGCTTCGGCTGGGGCTCCCAAGGCTGAGGCTCAGAAGGCTGCGGCCTCGGGGGAGTCCTCGAAGGCTCCGGCTGCTTCAGCTGGTGCGTCAAGTAGCTCCCGCAAAACAGCCAACGCTGCTACAGTGGAATCTACAGCCACCTCTTCAGCTAGCTCAGCACCGTCAAACGGCGCTGCAAGACTTTCTGTAGGATTCGCGGCTAGTGTTGCCGCGCTGGTTCTTCTCATCTAAGAAAATTGGTTTTCCAGCAGCTTAAAAGTTTCCTTCATGTATTATACCCTTCATGAACATTTTGACAGATCTTATCATCCATACACCTAGTAACTTAGTCTCGAGTACAGGATTTTTAGTTGAATTTAAGTGACCTTTCTCGTACACACGAAAACACCAAAACGATGAAATGAAAATCTACCTAGGCCCGAAGTATCGAAGCGCCTTTTTCGAAGAGGGCAAAGCTGCTCCCAGCTCAAACATTTGGTCACACATACACAATACGCTCTACAATTGTCAACAAAATCTAAGTATTCACGTCGCTAATAGGTTTCTTCATGGAAGACTGTCCAAAAATTCCCTGTACAGCGGCATAAGCCCTGCCAGGAGTGGTCAATAATTTATGTTTTCAAAAAGCAAAAACACAATCTCGGACGAATCCTCATTGATATGCGTAATGCCCGTGCATAAGAATAAAGAAGAAATATGTTTGCGCTGCGGTGCGTGAGAAAACTCAATGACCACTCGATACTGTTATTAGATGATTGATACTCTCTTCGGCATAAGGCCTCAATTCCTGGTCAATTTGTGTGAGGAGCCAAGTCTGAGGCAAAAAGAAATAAGCTATTAAAATGCTATCCTATATATCAATTGCATTCATGCAATCCATGTACAAGGCCATATCACGCTCTCAGCCGGCGTTCAATGGCTAGAAGATGCTTACCATGATGACTTCGCTTGACGATTGGTAAGTTTTTCCTCACGACTCTGGCAAGCCTCTCATAATCGTCGTCTCGAGCTGTTCCTAATATTCTTTGTATGACGTAGTTTGCGTACTGATCTTTCATCATGCTTAGGACCGCTGGATCCTCATCCACATTCGACGAAACGATCTCAGTCACAATTCGGGAACGCTGAGCTGGGCTGCTCTTGATGAAGCACTTCTCAATGACATTGGAGGCATATTTATGTCCGCTCAAAGCCACGACATTGGGAATTAGATTTTGCAGCACAAATTCGCGATCTGCCTGAGCGCCAAACTCTACTATGTGCTGCACAACATAATTGCCATACTGATCCAGAACCAATGAATCCAAATTTTCCTTCACAATCTTTAGCAACTCTCTCCGAGTATCTGGAGACCCGTGCTCAAGAGTGCGCTGTACCACGCGACATCCATACATGTGTTTCGCAAGCGGTAGCGCTTGTTCAAGCATATCTTCGTAAATGAAGCCAACATATTCTGACGGAACATACTCGACAGCCTTTTGGATAACATGATTGCCGTTGTGATCCTTGATGCACCTCAGCACGTTGGCTTTCAGCTCTGACACTACTTCCCTTTGTGACTCAACATCTAAATATCGAAGAGCCATTTGAACAACTCGGCAACCGTACATTTGCACGGTTAGCACAAGCACATGACCGCGCAGCTTTGACCAGAGAGTGGCCCGGTCTTGTGGGCTGCAAACTTCGAAGAGAAGCTGAACCACGTAGTTGCCGAACACATCTGTGGAGAGAGCCAACGCATCAGAGGCCACTTCTTCGAGAAAAAGGTGCTTCACGTTCTCCGGAGTAGAGCTGAGCTTTTCCTGTATGAAACGTGAGCCATGTTGATCAGAGCTGGCCTCGACGACGTTTCCCAAAATATCCGCAATTTCATTGAATCTGGCCGGGGTTGCTTTCAATTTCTCCAGGAAAGGAGATTCGACTCGTTTTCGTCGGCCCCTATGACTTCCTGACGAGTGAGCAGAGCCATTGGGATACGGCTGAGATCCCTGTGAGCTTATCAAATTTGAGTCTTTCACACTGGCCTTTTGAGGCGTCGGATATGAAGTGTATGAAGAAGCCGCAACCGATGAGGGGACGTCTGTCTCATGAAACCCAGACATGACGGGCACTGGAACGGGAACAGTGCCGGGGGCAAGAACAGATGCATTGGGCGCTTCTGGCACGCCCTGCTCTATAGAATCTAGATTTGTCTCTTTTACAGAGACTGGAATGGGTACTGGAATAGGCACCGGAACTTTGAGTGAGCCGAACAGAGACGGAGAAGTAACCTCAGATTCCGAGACTGAACCCTTATGAGACCCATTAGTTGAATTGACGTCAATTGAGTTAGAGCTAATTGAGGTGACAGAGGCGTTTCTCAACGAGGAGGAAGAGCCCCAGAGCTGCGACTTGGAAGGCAATGGAGATGTTTGAGGCGATACTGAGTGACCCGCGGCCGCGAGTTCTACTCTCCTTGTTGCTTCACCGAGATTAGAAAAGCGCTCTAGAATACTGATGGCAGGCCCAGTAAAGTCGAGTTGCTTCGAAGAGGAGTTCAGTGGCACTGGATGGAGAGATGAGAGAAAAGGTTCGTGCTTGGGGGGAGCTTCTGACACTGGGGAGTCTCCTATAGTGCCAGGCTCTGCGCTGGGAAAGCTGGCCAACCTTCGCCGTGGCAATTCCGCCGAACCCCATGCAGCACCGCCACATTTGTAGCGCTCTGAGTCTATAGAGGGAGAGGCCGAGGCTCTCTGCGTACTCCCGAACGATGAGAGGGCTCCGTATGCACCAAAAGATGATCCTCTTAGAACGGACGGGTGAGTTCCCTGCACTATGGGCGACCATATGTCGGGTTGAGGGCAATGCCTGCTGAGCGACATTCGATGCATGCTATCTGGAGGGGAGAAGTCTTTTGGGGGCAAACTCCGAGGTTGTCGTGATGGCGACTTGAGCTGGCCGTCGCTGCCGTTGGCACTACTGGTGCTGTCGTGGCGGTAGGCCGAGGTCCATACCTGAGAGTTCTGCATCGGAGAGAACAATGAATTCGCCAGTTCCCTTCCTACGTGCGCCTCAAATTGACTTCTTTTTAACTCTACGTTGGGTTACGATATTCCACAGAGGTCAAAGGAGGGGTTTGGTGCTTATCCGGACCTAAACCTGTACAGGAGGAGGATGCCTGATGAGATCCGATGTCATCTTCTCTTCCGTATGTTTCACCCTTGCCCACGCAGCCTTTCTAACTCAGAATTTCGTCATATGAATAGTGGGCTTGTGAGGAAGGCGCGATGGGACTCTGGGCAAGGGGGCTGCGGTAAGCCTCGAACTCAATCAACCACGGATACCTAGCCCTGAACCGGCTCCAGTGGACGCTATCAGCGAACAGCAGGTTTATCCGCATTATGTAGCTCAGGCTGTGGGGCACAAACGAACGTTGGTAGCGCAGCGAGTAGTAGTGAGGGTGTCCACAAGAGCTTCTAGTGGTTCTTGGGAAGACCTTGGAAGTTCCCTGAGTAAAACGCAGCATATTGGTAACAGAGTTATCTAGTGCTAAAGTTATCTAGGGCTAAGCAAGCTCAGTGTGCTCGCAGAGGCACTGTTATCGAACACTTTCGCTATTTTGGGTTGGACGAGGTCAGAAGTTCTGGAAATTTTCGTCCCAGAGTGGTTGATTTTTGAGCAAAGCGAACCCTCTAACTCTCGAAGACGTGCAATTGGATCGTCAGAAGAACATTGACAATGTTCAGGCCCGCGTCGAAGGTCACCCAACCTGCACACACTGCCAGGCTCAGGCTCAAAAGCACCAAACCAGCGCCCGGCCGAAGCAAAGTGCCTCTGCCAAACCCACCGAGGCGCATGGTAGAGGAGGTCGCGACTACGCCTCGAGGGTTGCGAGGCTTTCTGAGGGATTTGTTCAACAAAAATGGAGGGAATGTCACGCCAACATTTTCTGACCGTCAAAAGACCCCTTTGACTCTAAGCGACCCGAGCAAACCCAAATTTTTGCATACAGAAAAGACCACCAATCTGCTATACTGGTATTGTACAGATTTGACATTCGGCAAATCCGACTTCGAGCGGGTTGGGCCTCCTAACGTCACCTTCAAGGTCACACGAGCTCGGAATCCGGTGAACTTGACAAGATGGATGGGTTACTTTCTGGAGTTCAGTACTAAGGAGGATGCTTTGCTCTATTTCGAAGAGACGATTGGCCATGAGCTTTGTGGATTCCCACTCAAACTGCGATTCACACCTCGAGACATTCAAGGATACGATAGCCCACTGCTCAGTAAGGTTCCAGGAGGGCTTCCAAGGCGCTGCCATGCTCTAATTCTCGGACTTCCTGTTGGGTTTCCCGAACAGCGCGTGCTTCGTGTCCTTTGGGATTACGATCTCATAGATGACGATAGGCTCGCAGTAGAAAGGCTCCCCATGGGAAATGTGAAGTATGGTGGGAATCCGATGCTTTTAAGATTCAAAAACGAGAAAGAGGCCGACCGGTTCGTGAGAGATCATGACCGAGAAGTTTTCCCTTATTCAGAAAACAAGGTGTACTGTGAGGTCATCGACTAATTAAACCACGAGCTCTGCTCCATTCAACGTATAGCCTTCCAGCCCTCCAAAATGATGCTGGAGCTTTGGAGAACGTATTTCTCCCACTGCGCTTGAGCCGGTCTCAAAACAAGGACAGCATTCTCGCTAATCCACCCACATATCCCACGCTGTTTCGAACGAGTCTTGACCCTGGTCTGACTCCACTCGTCGTGGAAGTATCTATTAGGAGTAAATGGAAGGTCGGCCATGGCGTGACGCTCGTTCACGTTTGAGTTTGTCAAGTCGAATATATGCAAAGTTTGTTTGTCACTCAGAACCGCTAGATGGGTTGACTTTGGCGAGAATGCTATTGAGTATACTTGTGCTTTGTCGAGGCCACGCCTGAGCCAAGTCTCTTTGTTTGACTGACGATTCTGCACTCTGATGAGGGTGCCAGTTGCGCTCGCGGTAGCAATATATCGGCTGCTGATTGCGATTGCAGCTATGGAAGATTGATGGCAAGGCACAATCCTCGTCGTTTGAGCCTTCTCACAGTCGATTATTGCTATCTGACCCCTCTTTCTCGCTGGAACGACAAGTGTGTGATCATGGAGCGCTGCAATACCATTGGGATTCGAGTCTGTGTCGATAGAGCCCCACTTCGAGTGGGGGATTGCTATGGCAGCAATGTGAACCTTTTGCCTGGTGATTGCAACGACAAACGACCGGCCAACTAATGCATTTATTAAGTTTTCTTCGAAATCAATAGTGGAAATTGATTGTGTTTGGTCGTTCCACAACATCACTTGGTTAGATGAGCCGCTGCCAATTAAGGCCATGTAGTTCGATCGTTCTAGAATTGACGCATTTATCAATGCTGTATCTGACCCGAAGTCCCTGTGGATTAATTGGTCCACAGGGTCGGAGCTGTAGACATTGAAGCCACGCGTGTGAGCAACAATGAAGCATGAGTTGTCCTGATTGAATTGAATGCTGTTTATCCGACTCATTTACCTGTTGCAGCGTGTTGTTTTCCTCAAGTGCCCTCCACAGTATAGGCTGGGGCTAGAAAGCCTAGAGGGCCCATGCGCCCCTAACCTGGACGATCAGGTGATCATAAGCTATACTGGCTTTGACCTGGGCTCACAGCCTAGAGAATCGATAAGGTCACGTGGATTTCTTTTTTTTTTAATGATCGAGGATGAGCCTTAAGGCCCTATCGGCATCCATTGCGATAAACTTCTAAATTATAAAAGGCGCTAATTGCGAATTCTCACTTTGAGGCACCCAAAAAAAGACAGGCCCGTGCGGAGTATCAACCACTATGTGCGGAATTCTCGGTATCTTCCTTGCGAACTCAGAAGACCCAGCCGCCCCGGAACTTCTTGAGGGATGTCATTACCTTCAACATCGCGGCCAAGACGCGAGCGGTATCATGACTTGTGAGCCCCGCGGTAGAGTTTACCAGTGCAAAGGAAACGGCATGGTTCGCGATGTCTTCACTCCTTCGCGCACTAGTAATCTCATTGGCAATATGGGAATCGCTCATTTGAGATATCCAACTGCGGGCACCTCTTCTAACTCTGAAGCTCAGCCTTTCTACGTCAACTCACCGTACGGAATCTCGCTTGCTCACAATGGCAATGTCACGAATGCTGAGAGGCTCAAAACTTACCTGGACGAGGTGGAGCACCGACATATCAACACAGACAGTGACTCAGAATTGTTGTTGAATATCTTCGCTGCTCGGTTGCAAGAAACCAATAAACGGCGTATCAATGTCGAAGATATAGTCGAAGCCCTTGGGGGTGTCTACAAACTCGTCGAAGGTGGATACGCTTGCGTTGCCATGATTGCCGGATACGGAGTCATTGGTTTCCGCGATGCTCATGGTATCAGACCCCTAGTCTATGGCGAGCGTCTGTCCGATAGCGGCATGGATTACATGTTCGCTAGCGAGAACATCGCATTGGAGGCGCGGGGCTTCACAAATATCAAGGATGTACTCCCTGGTCAGGCTGTTATCGTTACCAAGACTATGGGTGCTCAGCCCATTGTCTCTCAAGTCGTGCCCCGCAAGTCTTACGCTCCGTGCATCTTCGAATACGTTTATTTTGCTCGACCAGACTCCATCATTGATGGCCTCAGTGTCTATCGCTCGCGCATCGAAATGGGCAAGATGTTAGCGCGAAATATTCGGAATCAGCTCTCTGGTGATGAAAACGTCAAAAAGTCGATCGACGTTGTTATTCCCGTGCCTGATACCTCCAACCCAAGTGCTTTGGCTACTGCAACAGAATTAGGAATACCCTATAGAGAGGGCTTTGTTAAAAATCGATATGTTGGCCGGACTTTCATCATGCCCAACCAGAGTGAGCGGAGGTCCTCAGTAAGACGCAAGCTCAATGCTAACAAGTTCGAGTTCAATGGGAAATCCGTCTTGTTGGTTGATGACAGCATAGTTCGAGGCACGACGTCGTTCGAAATCGTGCAGATGGCCAGAGAAGCGGGAGCCAAAGCAGTTTACCTCGCTAGCTGTTCGCCACCGATCAGATACAATCATATATACGGCATTGATCTTGCCGATTCACGAGCTCTCGTGGCTCACAACAAAGAGATTAGCGATATCCGTGCTGCACTGGGTTGCGATGGGCTTTTCTATCAAAACATTGAAGATCTACAAAAGGCATGTCTCAATGCTGCGTTGGACCCCACAGTTGAAAAACCCTCGGCATTCGAAATCGGAGTGTTCAACGGGAAATATATCACAGGAATTGACGAGAAATATCTCCGTCATCTAGACAAAATGCGCCATCCTGCTGCGGAGGATGTCAAGCGACCAGCCAAGTCAGAAACAGAACTCAATGTTTTCAACTCTGGAACGCTTGCCTGAATTATCTGTGTACTCAGAACTTTAAATTACAAAAGAAAAGCTCGCGATGTGATATAAATAATAGAGTCGCATCTGCTAGTGTTTGCATGCGTCTAAAAATACAATAATGCTGGAACCTCCTCTGCCCCTTGAGCTTTGCCTAAGATTTTGAATGGTTTCTTACTGTGAACTTTTTTCGCTGCAGAAACTGTTGCCAAACTCAAGGATGGCGGTTTTCTTTTTTATGAGCAATCAACTCTGGTCCTGGGAGTTCCAATCCACAGGTGCCGCAGGTCAGTATGTGTTGACCTTGCATCTTCTTCTTTGCTTTGGCCTTAGCCTTCCCTGGTTTTGTAGACTGCGGAAGCGGCCGCGCATTAACCGGACTATTATAGCTGGGTCCGTTGAGCATGTCGTCTTCTCGTAGCAATTGTGCCTTCATTGCGGCCACGGCCCTCTTATGCTTATTGGTTTTGGTGTGATCGTGCAAGTCGAACTCGGTTTTGAAAATTACATCACAAGTGATACACTCATGAGAGTCGCTCTCATCGCACACGTCCAGATTTTGCATTTGGACTTCTAGATTTGGGTCGGGGATCTCGGGTTTTTGCCACTCTTGATCCTCATAATCGCTCCTCAGCAGCTTCACCTGTTCACTTCGCTTGGCCCGCTCTTTGGCGATGAGCTGGTCTTGCTTGGACCGATCCTTGAAAGGTTCACCTGGAACGCGCGGGTCCCTGTGCTTCAGTGACATGACGGCCAGCTTGACAGCGGCATTGAACTCTCGCTTTGCTGTGTCTCTCACTTTCTGGTTGGCTTGCTCGAACTTTCGGCGGGTTTTTCTGTCCTGCGCAGCATGAATTGGATAGATGTCCTCCCAACTGTAGCTCTTTATCGTAGAGAAGGAAGACCACCCATCATAAAACAGTTTGACCTTGTTCCAATCATCCTCTGGGGACCCGAATCCGGGAGCAAATAAAATCGAGGCTGGAGTCTCAACTTCCTGTTCAAAAGCCGCTTCTTGTTCCTCATGTTTTAATCTTGCAAAGTAAGTCGATACCAAATCGAAATCCATACTACGCTTGGACGAGATTTCCACTACAGCAGCTCGCACATCCGCAGCTGTTGTCATATTCCCGTCGTACTGGCTGTAATTTGCATTTCGGCGGTGCTGATCGTACCATTGACGCTCTTGAGGATTGGTCAATATATCATATGCGGCTTGCACTCTAGCAAACATAGCAGTAGCCTCCTCGACATTGTCAAAATTCCTATCAGGGTGAAGCTCAAGTGCCTTCAGACGGTACGCTTTCTTTAAAGCCCCTGCATCAGCCTCCGAGGTCACATCTAAAAGCTCATAAAGGCTTTCACGGGCCAATTCCGGCTTGCTCGTACTAGCGCCCATCGCTTAGGTCATGAATTTTTTTCGCACCCTCCTAAAGTACTAGATCGGAAGTACACCAAAACCTAAATATAGAGAAGACAAATTTCGATTATACTTTTTGTTAGTGAAAAGTTCATAGTGCTAACTAAACAATCAACTAATTAAAAGCACTTTTCACGTCTGCGACTTGGAATTCGATGTAAGCCAACCCATCGATATTTTGAGCGATGCGAGTAAGTTTTGTGAAGAGATTAATATACTCCGTGCGAATGGCCTGCCATACAAGAGCAGATATGGCTGGGTCAGAGCCAGAAAAGTGCTTCTCAACTCTCTTATGTAGCTGCTCAATTCCAGTGCGCAACTCCTTCAAATCGTATCCCTTGGCAACGCGTTTTAGGGCACTGCTAAATTCCTTCTGTTTCACTGGATGAACGCTTCGTGATTCGTGTTGTTTAACGAAGGCCACAATCTTCCCAAGAGGCCGAGAGATCACATCTGCAATATACCCGTCGAGTTCCCGTTGATAATGTTGTTTTGCATCACGCACAATGCTCTGGAGGCCGGGGCTTTCGAACCTCTCCAAATCTTTGTGAATTCGGTACAGATTTTCTATCATAACAACGTGGCGGTTCAGTAACTCCTTGGTTTCCTCGCCGGGAGCCGGTCCTGAGCCAGTCGTCTCGCGCGCGGCGGCTTTCAAGCGATTTGCAGCATTTATACCACTGCTACTCTGAATTTCAGTAGCTGCCGCGCCCATTCGTAGTCCTTGAGCAATGGCACGGAACATGTTTCCATAACTTCTGTCAACCATCTGACGTGTTGTGTCACCCCAATAACTAGCTCGTGATAATGCTTGAACAGATATGCTTTGTCTTCTCAAGCTCTCAGTATCCAGCGCAGCAGCGACACTTGACTCGATGATTGAAACGTGCTCTGTAAACAGCGCAACCACGGGATGGACTCCTACACGTTTCTTGGTTGTGAAATGAGCACTCAAGATTAGTCTTGTATGGTTACGCAAAATTTCTTCCCAGCTGTCAGAGACTTGCTTCTGAATCTTGCCAAGGAGTGCGGCCAAGAACTGCTGGTTCGTAAGTCGCATTTCATAGCTGCGGATATCCAAAATCATTATCAGGAAGACGGTTTGGAACGGTGCGATTTTTACAAGCTTGGCCATTTCCCGGCACAGGACGTCTCCAGCCTGCGGAAAGATACGCTCCTGCATAATTTCCTTAACGGACCACATATCTGATTTCGACGAGTTAACGTCGAGGTAGGTCATCTCTTCGAACAATGCGCGCACTCTCTCTTCATCCTTGATCTGGCGCAATCGCAAAGGTCCCTGGGACGAGAATGAGGTGAATTTCTGATCTCCATCGCTTCCCAGATGGAAGAATTTCTCTAGAAAGCATTGTTGACTAGCGATACGCAGAGTAACAATTTGGATTCCACTGGCAATAGCAGAATGAAGTTGCCGTGTCCCACTTTCAGAGAGCAAATTTAAATGGGCCTGCTTAACAAGTTCTCCTGGCAAATTTTGATTTTCAACTGAGATCAATCCTTGCCGACTCTCTGTGGAAGAGCGGGATTTTCTATTGTGGGATGCGATGCTTTCCACGTTAGAGCTCCAGCTTCTCAAAAATTTTGTGAGCTCAGCCTGATAGACCGGCTGAGCCTGCCTCTCGTAAAGTTGCAAGATAGCTTTATGCAAAGAAGGGACAGACTCTCGAATAAAAAGCAAACAACGACTGAACACGTACATGTTGACGAAAAGCTTATATTCCAGCCCTTGTGTAATGGAGGCATCCATCGCAGAGGGACTTGAGAAAATTCTATGAAACTCGTGCTCCACGAATTTTTGATAACGCTTCCCGAAATTTGCTGCCAATGCCTGAGCTTTACGTTTTGGTTCTTGAAATGCTTCCATAGTGGTTGACCGTGAGTCTCCAATATCTGCGCGATGTGTAAATAGCTCAAGTGCCTGACTTAAATCAACAAGCAGATCCTCGATATGTATAACTCTTTCCGGCGTTCGCGGGTCAGAGGGGTCACCGAATTCGACATTGCTCAGCTCCATTGCGAATTGGTCGTCTACTCGGGACACATCCAAAAGCTTCTCGATCTCAGTGGCAAGCCTCTTGTAATTAAGAGTGAGAACTTGCAACCCGTCGCTTTGGCCTTCTATATTCGTAACGTCATCGCCTCTTCCAACAAGGTTCATGGCCACTGCCCGCATTTTAGCATCGACACGATTCAGCTCTTCGGCACATTTTTTCACGTATGCGTTCAGTTCATCAAATTGATGATCTAAATCTACGACACCGCTCAAGTTTTGATAGGATATTTGGTCCAATCGGCTCTTGATCTCACTTTCGAGGTCTGAAACATCAGTTCCCTCCCACTTAAGCTCGTCAATAACAGACAACAGGTCCTGTAATTGCCGATTCTCAGGACTTGCAGACATGTTTAATGGAGCCACACTTGGTGATCTCCCTCGAAGTATGTTACTGCCAGTCGGAGATTTCAGTGGTGAGAATTGAGAGCCGAAGAGCAGTTGAGCAGATTTGCGACGCTCGGGAGAGCCGGGAGGCACAATCGAGGGGCCGCCATCAAAAGTTGCTGATGGCTGAAAGTTCTTCGGATGCAGTTCCTGGTTTCGATTTGCTAAATGTGATGAGGTTTTTCCATTTCCCGCACTGACAGTGGGAGAGAGGGATCGAGATGCTGGAGGGGGGGACCGTGAGAGGTCAGAATGATGGTCCGGGTCCAGAGGAGACGCGAGTCGTGAGCTAGTATCAGCTTGAGAAGAGACGAGACTGCTTTGGCTGCTGTTGACTTCTAGGCCAGATTGATGCTGAGCCGGCTGTTTTTGTGAGTGGTTTCTCGTGTGTCTCGAACTTCTGGTAGGAGCTCGTTGTGGAATCTGAGGGCCGTTGTTTTTGTTAAAACTTCGCAGAGGCTCCACTACCGCCGGACCACCCGCGGTTGAAGGGTCAATGGTATGAGGAGGCGGCGTGGGAAACTGAGGAGAGCTCGGTCTAAGACCTTCAGAGCCGCCGACTAAAGTCCGAGATAATGCATGAGTTGGCACAACTGAGGGAGAAAAAGAGGAATGTATAGGAGAACCATTAGGCACTGATTTCTGAGAAAGTGTACGTTGTGGAAAACCTTGGTCGGCCTGTAAGCCGTCTTGAGAAAACTTTTGAGATAGAGACTGTCTTGGCAAGTATTGTGATGCCGACTTGGTGAGATGCGGCGGAACTTGGGGAGGAGGTTGGTGCTGTGGCGGCAGCTGCTGCGGCTGCTGTGGCAGCTGCTGTAAACCATGCTGAGGAGCGTGTTGTGTGTTTGGTCCATGGACTTGCTGTGGAAGTTGCTGGGGAGCGTGTCTCATCTGATTCACCACAGTCCGTTTTCTTGACGTTTCTGGTACAGAAGGAGCCAACAAAGATGGGACTTCTCTATTAAAGTATCTTGATGTCACTTCTCTAAGTTTGGTCTCAAATTCATGTCGCGACGTAGCGTTGGCGAACACCCAATAGTAAGGCTTCTTGAATCCAAGAACCAGGATATTTGCATTCTCAGGAGGGACATCGAGGCTTGTCAATGTTTCCAGTTCCCATGTTCTTCCGATTTGAACAGACATATCCCTATTTTCTCGTCCTTTTCTCACGTAAAAGACAGGCATACCATCTGACGCCTTGGAGGCAGTGGACAGGATAACCACTCGAGGCTTGACGCTCTCGATTCTCTCAGGACTGTCTCTGAGAGCTTCTTCTAAGCTGTTGTGTTCGTGGACCTTAGAAGCAATAATCAAGTTCTCCAGACCAGCAATTTCAGGATTCGGGTGGGTCTGAGAGAGCGTGAAAAAGAGCCGTTCGACCGCACCTCTTAGGGCCTGGGGGTCGTACTGTAGAGCCATGGCCAGACTACGTGCGGCGGCCTATTTACTCTCCAGAATCGGCCAATGGGTCTTAAAAAGACCTCAGAGCTATCTGTACAAGTCCAACGGTCAGGCGCCTGGACGTGTTGCCCGATTCGTTGGGCAAGGGCATCGATTTTCCATGTTCAAGTCAGCGAGGTTGGAATTAGAAGAGACTCTATACGGTTGGAGCCGGTGGTGTTGATATTCGCGTCTAAAATCAAAATTAGAATTGAGGCTACATCTTCCACAAATCCAGAATCTATGTCGGTCATTGATCTTATAAGTAGTGACAGGCCGGCAAATCTGGATTTCAATGATGCAATGCTCTCCACAGAGATAGTCGAGATTCTTTCTTCATCTCCGCCCAGGATGTTGAACTCTTCGGCAGCATTGAGCACACCACGAAGGCATGCCAATTCATCCAATATCACTTCTTCTTCTCCATTGTTTGAGTTTGAGAAATTGAGATTAGAAAGAGAGACTCAGCAGGCCGTTTCAAACACATTAGTGCGAGACAGAGTGAAGCCGCCAGCGGAGACTTTAGCAGAAGAGGCAACCCGCCTTAATTCCGGCTTGACTCCTTCGAGGCCAGCGAAACGAGTAGTTTCGGAAGCCAGGAGCAGCGGGCTACCTCATAAAGATTCTCTAGAGGAGAAGGAGGAAGATCCATTCCAATTGACACCCTCCCCCCAGAACTTGAAAAAGCATAGGCCGAAACGAAAAAAGCTCGATGCTGCCGAAGAGTATCAACGCAAGCGAATAATTGAAGTCAATAAGTCTGCGCACAATGAGACGAGCGACATGATTGCCGCTCGTAGAGAGAACACTGAACCTATTGAGGCAGCAAAATCGAGTATGAAACCGAGATTTAAAGAATCCTCAGCCTCGAATATATCGGCCCCAAGAGTATCGGCTAAGGGCGGAGGCTCCGAGGGCGAGCTTTCGACGTCTAAGGTTGCCGCAGCCTCCAAGGCTAGCGATCGGAAAGTTGTAGGTGAAAACTTGGTTGCTTATTTTCATGTCGACACCTCAAGCTGGATGGAGAAGATTCAGCAAGGATTTGGCACAATCGATATAAGTGTCCACTGCGAAATATCCTCTGCGCAACCTCCATTGACAATGGCTGTGCCTGATGGGATCACGCTGTTAATGACAGTTCAAGGAAATTTTGACGACGTTTGGGATTCTGACCTGCAAATATTTGTCAAGACTGAGCCTCATAAGGAGCTAATGGACACGGCCATTGTTGCTGTTTCGGCATCCTATCTTGATGACCTCGGGAATCGTTCAGTAGAAGAACGGCAAGCATACTTCTCCAGAGTAAGGAAATTCGCCAGTAGCTTTAGCAAATGTGAGAAACAATTGCATATAATCTACTTTTTCCCTGAAGTAGGTGCGCATTTCCGCAAGTGCGTCGACAAGTTCAACCGTGAAATGAGGCGTCTGGTTACCTCAGGTGAATCTGGAACTAATTGCATGAGTCCCCCGGATGAGCATTTTTATACCAATCTGGAAGCTGAGCTTCAGATCTTGAACGACGTTCGGGCCCACTATCCAAAAAAATGTCAAGACGCTGCAGAAATGATATCCAACTGCATCGTCGACCTTGGCGTTTCCCGCTACCATCTCCACATGGACGAAACGCATGACGTAGCTGAGGCATACGTGAAGAGCAAGTCGTGCGTTCTGGACATAACTATAGAATCTCTTGCGAAAGTTCAAGGGCTGCCACCGCGCATAGCCGCCAAATTGGGTTCAGAAATGAAAAATCTTGGCAGAATTTGGGAGGCGTTGGGAAGCACTGAAGATATGCGAACTTCTCGAATTAAGAGGTTTGGACAAGGATCATGGAACTCTTCCTTGTTGTCCTTCCTTGAGGATGACGACCCCGACAAAATCATCTAATGGGGAAACTATTTATTCAACTATTTATTACCGATTATCAATTGAAAGTCGAGCCATGAGTGCATGCCCGACATGTGGCAGCTGCATTGGCATATGTCATTAGGCATTGCATCTCATTAGGGTTCCACGAAAAACACGCCGATAAGAATAAAATAACATATCAAGCCTCTGTCTAACGAGCTTACAGCATTGTGCAGCCTTTGGCTCTAAGAAACGCGTGAGTTTGGTTTCTTCATCATCAGGTGATGAAATATGCTGTGATTATAGATGCAGGGTCCTCTGGAAGCAGAGCGTTTGTTTATACATGGCCTGATGCTGAGAGTTACCTAGATGGCCTAAGCCCAGAGTCAATTCTGAGGAACTCTCTACTCCCTATTGAGACTACGAAGCTCTGGGTCAACAAAATCCAGCCGGGCATTTCAAGTTTCCGGGGAAATTCAGCCAGTATTTGGAAAGACCACTTGTCGCCTTTACTGGGCAAATTAAAGGACATTGTTCCGAGGGAGCAGCAAAACGAAACGCCTATCTATTTTCTGGCTACTGCCGGACTGCGGATGCTAGAAGAATCAGACCGGTATGAAATCCTAGGTGAAGTTTGCCGCCTTCTCCAGAAAAAGACTCAATTTTACGTCCCTGAATGCGATACCCATGTGACTATGATTGATGGACAGACAGAAGGTCTGTACGGTTGGCTTGGACTCAATTATTTAGTTCATTGGAGTCTTTCAAAAAACTGGAAAGATTTCAACGAGACCTATGGATTCTTAGATATGGGTGGTGCATCCGCTCAACTTGCATTTGCATCGTCGCCAGACTCTCAACACAAGAATGACCTCCACACAATCAGAATAAGAGCCGCTTCAGGAGCTCCTGTGGAGTGGAACATATTCGTGACGACATGGTTGGGCTATGGAGCCAACCAGGCGAGGTCCCGCTTCCGTGATCTTCTTGTTGCCGAAATGCGACAAGAAGAAATGGCCGAGTACGAGCGAGAAAATGCCCCGATTCCCGTCCTGGATCCATGCATGCCGGTTGGCGCTAGCGAGATCAGCAATACTGCTAATGGCAAGCATTGTGTTTTTATGGGGTGTGGGCAATGGCAGCAGTGTGAGAGCCAAATATTCAAACTGCTTGCCACAGAAGCTCCATGCGAAGATGACCCTTGCTTGTTTGATGGCGTCCATGTCCCTGACTTCGACATCTCGAAGGGGAAGTTTGTTGGAGTGAGCGAGTATTGGTACACGCTGCATGATATGTTTCATCACAAGGGGAAATTCGAATACAAAACTCTCCAGCAGAAAGTCCAGGAACTCTGTGAGAGCGATTGGAGCGTAATTTCTGAGCAACTTTCCAATGGACAGTATGTCAAAGCTGATGGCTCAATATTCACCGAACAAGAGGTTCAGAAAGCATGCTTCAAAAGTGCATGGGTCTTGACAGTTTTGAATAAAGGTTTTAATTTTCCTTTGACTAGTGACAATCCATCATTGGATCATGGTTTTCAGGATACTTTCCAGTCCGCTCTGGAGATAGAAGGCACGGAAATCTCATGGACATTGGGACGAGCCGTCTTATATGCATCGTCCCAAATTCCGCCAGCAGATGAAAATGATGCCAGTCCTGTTGGTATAACGACGCTGGATGGGCAATTTATTAGCGGAGGAGGGTTAACGCCAAGAGAATTCGAGGCGGCTCATTTGAACGACCTGCACAGTCGTTGGCCCTCACTCAATTTTTGGCTATGGCTGACTTTCTTTGTCGCTATCATATCATTACTGTTGAAGTTCACCGGTTTGGGCGAGAAGTTGTACAAGTCCCGGATAGGTAAGAAACTCAGGAGGACAATCGATATCTGGCTTCCAAGCGTAGAGCAGCAGTTCCATGAGCGCACTGCTAGCAGCATTGGCTATGGTAATACTTATCCACATGCAGGGATCCCCCTCTCTCATTTTGACAGACATGAGCCAGAGGGCATCTCTACTTCCCGTCCTCCGATTAGAGCTCCTAGTAGAGTGGGTTCGCGTATCAATTTAATGGGCCATGAAGACTAAATTATTTGTTACTTTAAGACACTTGCATATACATGATTCCTACTCGGATCTCGCTTAGGAACAGCTCGACAGGTTCGAGATGAGGGCTAGGAGATTATATCGACGCGACTCTATTTAACGACAGTAGCACCAGCGGCAGTCGTATTATAGGTGAGCATGGCATGGATAGCACAAAAATAGAAAAATTACTGGATGACCTTTCGAGCAGCGATGAGGAATTAGACGACCTAAGCAAACATGCTAGTGAATTAGTGACACAGAGAGCCTCGTGTCCGGCTCCCAATTTTGATTTGAACCGCCCGTTATCTGCAGACAGATACACACCAGTACCGCCTTCTCAACATGAATTCGAGCTTTCCAATCTCAGCACTTATGTCTATCCAGTAGATATGCAGGTACGCGATTATCAGCGTAACATTATCAAAAAGGCGCTGGTGAAAAATATCATTTGTGCCCTTCCTACCGGTCTTGGGAAAACCTTCATTGCAACTGTCGTGATGCTCAATTGGTTCCGCTGGACCAAAAGAGCCAAGATTGTGTTCATAGCACCAACACGGCCACTTGTAGCACAGCAAGTAGAAAGCTTTTTGCAAATAAGTGGGATATCAATATACGAAACCACTGCACTGCTCAGCAGCATCGTGAACAAAAGTGAACGAGAGCACGAATGGCAGACCAAGCGAGTATTCTTCGCAACAGCACAGACCATAGAAAACGATCTCCGCAACAAAAGCTTGGATCCTAAGGACGTTGTGTTGCTCGTCTTGGATGAAGCTCATCGTTCACGGGGAAATCATAGCTACGTTAACGTTGTGGATATGCTAAAGCGCGAGAATCAGAACTTCCGAATCCTGGCTCTGACTGCCACGCCCTCGGGTGATTTTGACGGCGTGCAGCAGGTTATATCGAATTTGAACATAGCGGCCACTGAAATCCGTAGTGAAGAGAGTCTCGACATCCGAAAGTACGTTCATGCGAGACCGGAGACCCGAGTGCGGGTAGACCTCTCGCCCGAGATCAAAGAAGTGCTCAAGCTTCTTGCAACCTGCACACAGTATCAATTCCGTATACTAAAGCAGGCCAAAATAACAACAGCTGACGATGTCACAAACTCCCATAGTTTCGCCTTGAGATCTGAAACCAATCGGTACCTGCAGTCCGATGCTGCTCAGGTAAATACCGGCAGAAAGTTTCAAATTCGGGCAATTTCAGCATTGATGCAATCGCTCAGCTATAGTGTTCAATTGTTGAAGACTCACGGGTTCATGCCGTTCTATATCAAGTTGCACCAGATAGAGCTGGAATGTCTTGGATCAAATGGAAAGAACGCAAAAGATTTGGTGAATGCCGCAGAGTTCAAGAGGGCCACACGCCGATGTCGGGAACTGATTTATGGAGAGGACCGAGGCCCCACAGGTAAATATGACTCGATTGACCGCAGAACAGGATTCATGGGTCACCCAAAACTGGAAGAGCTCGCCAAACGGGTATATCGATTTCTAGAAAGCCACGGTGCCGATTCGCGTATCATTGTCTTCGCAGAATTTAGAGACTCTGCTGCCGAAATTGTCTGGGTTCTGGGAAATTACAACTCCGAAGAGAAGCCTGTACGGTCTAGTATTTTCGTGGGCCAGGCCACGGTGGGCAAGACCGGTGTTAAAGGCATGAACCAAAAGGAGCAGCAGAGCGTTTTGACAAAATTCAAAAATGGCGACTTCAATGTTTTGGTCGCTACCTCGATTGGTGAAGAAGGCCTCGACATTGGTCAAGTCGATATGATTATTTGCTATGACCAGTCGAAGAGCCCGATTAGAAGTATCCAGCGACGGGGCAGAACTGGGCGAAAGAGAGACGGTGAAGTTATCTTGCTGCTCACTGCTCAAGAAGAGACGAAGTTGTCGCATGCATATGGAGGAAACAAATATGTGCGTACTGTGATTCAAGACAATGCTGGAGCTAAGGCCAACAAAGACTTGGTGCTCAAGTATGCCGCTCCAAACCGCCTCATACCAGAAGGTTATGAGCCAACGTACACCGAGGTGAACATTATTTTGCCGCCAGAAAACGAGGCTGCTTTAGCTTCTGGAGACATCATCGCCGCGATGCGTAAAATGAAAACTAAAAATAAACGCCCAGTGAAAAAGAAACAAAAGATCGCTCAGCCCGACCGGTTGACAGATTTTACTGGATTTCGCTCGGCATCTGAGGTGTTTGAAGACGACCTCCAAAGTTTGTAGATTATGGTGTACATCCTGAACTTATGAAATGCTAGTGCTGGTTTTTGAAGCACCAAGTTTATGTTATTTCCATTTAGTGCCAAGACTTCGCACAGCAGAAACGGGAATTATCACTACTCTTTTGGGAAATTTGCTACAGCTGGTTAGGTTCAGAACATCTCCAAAACCTTAATTTTTGAAGCATCAGGGGCTAATGGATCAGGACATTCATTCATGAAAGCAATGATTTCCAGGCAGGATACGTCTGGATTATTCTGCCTCCTTGCTATTTCCTGCAGTATTTGATCTCGCGAATTGAGCAGTCTCTTGACCTTAAGATCAGCAATGACCTGAGCCTGCCGCCCGATTGAGTCTAGTTCCCCTAATTTTGCAACTCTCATGTACAATCATTAATTACAGGCGAACAGCGGTTTCTTGCCCTCCCCTCAATCTATAATACTCCTAACCACTAATTTAGTTTTAAGTAGGCCAATTTTAACGTTCTTGCCTTGTACGGCACCCACGTAGGGCCCCGTTAGAAACCCACGTCTTACGGTCAGCGTGATATGCAGGCTTAATGCATAGTTGATGTGATATGGGCTAGGTGAGTGACTCTTCAACCTGTCAATTCGTCGTACGAGTTTCTGAAAAATGGTCCAAAAAGTGCTCCTCCTTGGCTCAGGATTTGTGGCTAAGCCCACAGTCGATGTGTTGAGCGCTGATGCAAATATCGAGGTGACGGTTGCCTGCAGAACATTGGAAAAGGCCCAAAACTTAGCTGGAAAAGTTGCCAAGGCTACAACCGTTGACGTTGAGAACCAGAGCCAACTTGACAAGGCTGTTTCTGAGCACGACCTTGTTATTTCACTGATTCCTTACACCTATCACGCTCAGGTCATTGCCAGCGCTTGCCGCAACAAGAAGCATGTTGTCACCACCAGCTATGTCTCACCCGCCATGAAGGCTCTCGAGCAGCAAGTGAAAGAGGCAGGGATTGTTGTTTTGAATGAGATTGGTCTTGACCCAGGCCTGGACCACCTCTACGCTGTTAAGACGATCGAGGAGGTCCACTCCAAGGGTGGAAAAATCGACAGTTTCCTGTCTTACTGTGGAGGCCTTCCAGCCGCCGAGGATTCAGACAACCCATTGGGATACAAATTCTCGTGGTCTTCGCGAGGAGTTCTGCTTGCTTTGCGCAACGCTGCTAAATTCTACCAGAATGGCAAGGTTGTTGAAGTTGAGGGCCCTGAGCTCATGAAGACGTCTAAGCCTTATTATATCTATCCCGGCTATGCGTTTGTTTGCTATCCTAACCGGGACTCTACTCCTTACAAGGAGATTTACAACATCCCCGAAGCTGAGAATATAATCAGAGGCACGCTTCGTTACCAGGGGTTCCCTGAGTTTGTCAAAGTCCTCGTGGACCTGGGATTCCTTGACGACACCCCTCAAGACTGTTTCAAGACTCCAGCCCCTTGGAACGAGGTATTTGCCAAAGTCATTGGCGCCAAGTCCACCTCTCAGGCTGATCTTGTTGCCGCCATCAACGCCAAGGCTCCCTCTTTGAAGGCTAATGCTGACTCTGGGCTCGAGCAACGCATCCTTGGAGGTCTCGGATGGCTCGGAATGTTCTCTGATGCCAAGACCACTCCGCGCGGTAACCCTCTTGATACGCTTTGCGCGACTCTGGAGGAGAAGATGCAATTCGAGAATGGCGAGCGCGATCTCGTTATGCTGCAGCACAAATTCGGCATCACCTGGGCTGACGGCAAGAAGGAGATTCGCACCTCCACTTTGTGTCTCAATGGAGACCCGACTGGCCAGCCGGGGGGATACTCGGCCATGGCCCGTCTTGTTGGTGTTCCTTGTGCGGTCGGCGTGCAGCAGGTTCTTCGCGGTCAGCTCAGCAAGCCAGGCATTTATGCCCCGGTCAGTAAGGAGATTGCTTACCCCTTGCTCGAGGAGCTGAGAGACGTTCACGGCATCCAATTGAAGGAGGCCACTCAACTGGCTTAGTCGTTAGTACTATATGCTAGGTAAAAATTATCATCAACAAAGTTGCAATTGAGGCTGAGCTGGTGCGGTGCAATATGCTCACATGGAACAACCCCACACTGCCGCTAAGTTAACCGGGATAGAGTTCAGATCAATGGAAACTTCCAGCCCTCCTCACCCCACTTTATATCCAATATCGAGCTTATCGAGAAAATATTCCGCCCCAACGGTATTGCGGCAGCTATGCATAATTTCATCATGGGCCCGGGATTTTCTCCGGGGTGCGAGGCTTGAGCATTTTCGAAATTTGATCTCACCGGTGATTTCGGCGTCGGCATATAGCCCTTACCCTTGTACACGGCCCTTATGCTTCCGCCTGCAGAGAGCGCGGGGAACTGAAATTATCGGCTTTGATCCCCACCCTCGAGGGCCAATCTGGTGTCTGGAAATGACCGGGGGATAGCGTATAAAAGGCCTCGGGCATTTCTAAAAAATCAATTCTCGTCGCATACACTACTGAGTTTTTATAAATGGTTTTCACTTCTGTTCTTGGTGAGTTACGACCCGTGCCATTGGGGAATGCAGTTGCTGGTTTCTGGGAGTCTCCTATTTTCAATGACCCCAGCACAGAGAACAGAGCTGTATATACCTATTCAGAGTCTGATGAAACGATTACGTATGGGCAGTACCGCCGCTTAGTTCCTCGGGTTGCGGCCTTTTTTGAAACCAAGTTCGGCATCAAACAGAACGATGTGGTTCTGATTTTTGGTACAAACCATCTCTATCTTCCCGCAATTCACCATGGTGCTATAAGTTTAGGGGTCGTTGTTTCGCCTGCCAACGTCATGTACAATAGTGAAGAGTTGGCACACCAGATGAGAATGGCAAAGCCTAAAGTTGTCATTGTTCTCGATAGTATAAAGGATACAGCTGTGGAGGGCGCCAAACTAGCGGGGCTGACTGGGCACACTGTTGTTACGTATAGCCAGCTTTTCAAGGAGTTCAGCAAGCTTCTAGCTGCAGCAGAGGCTCCTGAGCGTCAGCCAATTCCGCTTGATGGTAAAACATCCCACGCCTATTACTGTTTCTCATCTGGAACTAGCGGTGTGCCAAAGGGAGTCATCACTACTCATTACAATATCATCGCCAATGTGATTCAATCCTCAACTGGTTTTGAGGTGGTAACGGGCCCTAGCAGTTCCTTCTGTATGGTTTTGCCTATGAGCCATATTTACGGTCTGAATACGGGAATTTGGGCCGGTGCTTACACTGGAACCACCACCTGCATTTTCCAAAAGTTTGAGCTTGAAAGCTTCGTAGCTACGACATGCAAACGCAAGTTGAAAGTTTTGTTCCTTGTGCCTCCCATTGTTCTAGCGCTTGGAAAACTCCCTATTCTCGACAAGTACCCTGAGTTCAAAGAATGTGTGAAATACATAGTCAGTGGCGCTGCCCCTATCTCGAAGAACACAATTGGTTTGTTAAAAGCAAGGTGCCCAAATGTTCATGTAGTTCAAGGCTATGGTCTCACGGAAACCTCACCAATGACACACAGTGGTCTTCCAGTTCCGCAGGATGTCTACGACACAGATTCAATTGGCCGAATAGTTCCTGGAGCTGAGGCGCGGTTGGTTGACATTGAGACTGGCAACGAAATCACCGAATTCGGCAAGCCTGGTGAATTGTGGCTCCGTGGCCCCATGGTCATGGCTGGCTACCTCCACAACAAAGAGGCAACTGACGCAGCAATTACTCCAGATAGATGGTTCAAGACTGGAGATGTTGCTGTAGTGTCTAAGGACCATCAGTTCTACATCGTAGATAGAATCAAAGAACTGATCAAGTCCAATGGTCACCAGGTTGCTCCGGCAGAGCTGGAATCGATCCTGCTCTCCAATCCGGAAGTGGCTGATGCTGCTGTCGTTGGTGTCTACAACGAGCATAAAACCTCTGAAATGCCTAGGGCCTATCTTGTACTTAAAAAGGGGGCAGACCTAAAAAGCATCATAACATGGTTCAACAAGCAAGTGGCCAAGCACAAGAGGCTTTGGGGAGGAGCAGTGATCATCCCCGAGATTCCGAAGAGCGCATCGGGAAAGATCCAAAGAAAGGACCTGAGAAAGCAAGCTCCGAGCGATAACGCCATCGCTGTTGGCCAGGAGTTAGCAGTTCTCTGAAGCTGCTTTAGCTGCTGCGTCCGTCTGGAGTCCGCCAACAGCCCTCAGACGTACTATATATAGAGTAACTTATTTAGGATTTATATTTGAATCAGATCGAAGGAGAGAGCTCTGCCACTTTTTTCTTTCCAACAATTCTTGAATCATAACGACAAAAGAATGCCTAACGTTGTGTGTTGCATATCAGTATCGTAATTATATTTAAGATTTCGAAGCCGATACCAGGACTTATTTAAATAATGGTGGGCCCGGATTACATGTATGTTGATTTTTAATTTTTTGCTCCACTGGCCTCTAGGATCACCGAACATACTTTGATAAATCAGCTTCTGCGAGGGGCTGGTCAACGAGACGCGGTTGATCGCTTCAGTTATTTTCGCCATCGTTACTTCCAGGTGAGCGGGAGTTCGAGGGACTGTTAGGAGAATAACTTGGCGAATACCCTCCACTACCATCGCCGTAAGCAGGGCTTCCTGGTGAATAACTAGGACTCGTTGGTGAGTAGCTAGGACTCGTTGGTGAGTAGCTAGGACTCGTAGGCGAATAGCTAGGACTCGTTGGCGAATAGCTAGGACTTGTTGGCGAGTAACTCGGACTTGTTGGCGAATAACTCGGACTTGTTGGTGAATAGCTTGGGCTAGTTGGAGAGTAGCTCGGGCTTGTTGGTGAGTAACTAGGACTCGTGGGTGAGTAACTAGGACTCGTGGGTGAGTAGCTGGGGCTCGTGGGTGAGTAGCTTGGACTCGTCGGCGAGTAGCTTGGGCTCGTTGGCGAGTAACTTGGACTCGTCGGCGAATAGCTCGGACTGGAGGGCTCGTAAGCGGGCGAAGGTGCATAGGCAGGTGAGGGAGCGAAGGCAGGGCTAGCGCTTCCAGGGTTGTAAGCTGGCGAGGACAAGTCAAAGCCGGCGCTGGAGAATGGTGACGAGGCACCAGGTGAGGAGAACCCTGGAGAAGCCATGCCTTGGTAGTCGGTGAAGCCGCCCTTGTTCATGTCGTTGAAGCCAGGTTGAGTAATTGGAGAGAAAGCTGCGGACTTCAATCCTCCGCCCAAATGGTCAACTATAGGAGAAAGGGCATCATAAGGAGTTGCAGATCCATCGCTCATGGCGCTGCCGTAGCCAGCCATAGTGGCTCCAGAAGAGGCACCGAAGCCCATTCCAACGTTACCGCCGCCAGCTAAGGACATGAGCAGCGAGTCATCCAGTAGAACCTCGAAAGCGCCGGTTCCCAGAGGAGCAAGCTGACCCAGCATGATATTCTCAGACACACCCCGACAATCATCGAGTTCTGCGGTGGCCGCTGCGTCCAGAAGAATCTCTACGGTTTCTTCGAAAGAGCATCTCATTAGAGCACCAGTGTCAGCGCGGTTGATACCATGTCGAGTAATAGCCATAAGATGTCCCCTTGAGGTCATAACGTCAACGAGAAGGGCCATATGGCGATAATTGACATAGGAACCATCAAATTCAATGACCTTAGAGAGTTCTTTAAACAAAGCTGTGCGCGTAGCCTCAATTCCTAACACACCCAGAATCTCAACGAAAGAGTTAGAATATGTGCGGTAGGGATCAACACCATCCACAGTCATCACCGTTGCTAAGTCTATGCCGTCAGTTTCTAGCACCCATTCGTTGCCTTGAACGAAATCACCAGTTTCATCTGCGAGCTTCGTCTTTGACTTCGTCATGAACACACGATCAATGCCTGCAACGCCACGAAGTGATATGTTTTCCAGCATATACTGTTCTACGTGACGGATCATAGTATCTTCTTCTTGCGCCTGCTCTTCGTCCATGGCTTTTGGATCGCGAACCACTCTGCAACGAATGATCAGCTTCTCTGCATTGTCTTCACTCCACATCACGAAGAGATCACCAGCGAAAGATTGCGAAATCATTTCTGCAACCTCGCTCATCGTGAGCTGCTTATCGAGCATCTTAGCACGATCGAGCTCCAAACGCAGCAGCCAAGGCGACTGCATATACAAGGTAGCTTCAACCTGCTCGTCAGGAATGGCAAAATATGCCTCCACTGTGTCCATGTCCTCCTCAATTACAGTTGTTCGAGGGTCGGGATCATAGTAAATCTCAGTGGCGGCAGTCACTGTGCGTAGCGAAGTGTGTTCGACAGCTGCTTGTACATTCTTAGCCAACTCCATCTCTTGAGCATACTCTGGCTCTAAATAGATCGTGAGCGCTGGTGTCTTGATATTTTTGGCAACATTCAAGATCTCTTTCAAGCGAGGTACTCCAAGGGTTACGTTTTTTGAGGAGACTCCAGCATAATGGAACGTATTGAGAGTCATCTGAGTAGCGGGCTCACCAATAGATTGAGCGGCAATGACTCCGACCATTTCACCAGGGTGGGCTAGAGATTTAGCAAACTGAGTCTCAATCTCGCCCAACACCCATTCAAAAGCGATACGCGAGAGTCTGTATTCTTGAACAATGCGCTTAGTCGCCAAACGAGATCGAACTAGACACTTGAAAAGCAATGTCGCGTTTTCTTGTGCCTCGACACGGATGCCGTCGCCACGTACAACGACGAGTTTGTTGTCGCAAAGATCTTGTACCTTTTCAATGATCTCTTTCACTGTTAAGTCTGAGACACGATGCTGATCAACATTGAAAATTTGTTGCGCATTTTGGATGACACGGCGTAGATTCACCGGTAGAGGTTTTTGATAGTCACCATCCTTGAAAATGAACGAGCGGAGAATATGGCGGTCAGCCTGGAGTTGGCCAAATTCGCTGTCGAGAAGTCGCTGAGTCTCGAGATCACCGACGATCTCACTAGCACTCTCAATGCGAAGCGACGGTCCCTGGTCATTCAAAACGTCGACCTTGTAGCGGCGCTCGAAAGATTCGTGGCTTCCAGGCAGACTATCTAGAGTTTGGCTTTCGACCTGTCCACCGTCCAAGCCATCTTCGCCGTACACGAATTGGATGACATCGCCAAGAGAGTTGCGAGCACTGCCATCGTACTGTACCATGACATCTTCGAGAGCCTTGACTAGTCGCCGCTGGATGTACCCTGTCTCAGCAGTCTTAACAGCTGTGTCGATCAGACCTTCTCTTCCCGCCATGGCGTGGAAAAAGAATTCCTGCGGTGTCAGGCCCCGAAGATACGAATTTTCAACGAATCCTTTCGACTCAGGGGAGTAATCATCTCTAGTAAAATGAGGCAGGGAGCGATCAACGAAGCCAAAACCAATTCGTTTACCTTCGACAATTTGTTGACCGACGCAAGCCGACATCTGCGAAATGTTAATGAAAGATCCCTTGGAACCAGCACTTACCATTTGCTTGACATTGTTGTCATCCTTGAGAGAGGTCTCAGCCTCGCGACCACTAGTATCTCGCGCAGAATTGAGCTCTCGGATCACTGATGCTTCGAAACTCTCACGCAGAGTCATGCCCGGTTCGGGATTCAGAGTATTTGCTTGAGCGTCATTGATGATCTGCTGCACTTTGCTTTTGGCATCCGCGATAGTCTGAGTGACGTTGTACATGGTAGCTGCATCAGCAATAGTATCACCAATTCCGATTGAGAACCCAACATGCAGCAACCAGTAGTTGACAATCTTCTGGAGGTCACCAACAAATTGCGAGCATGCCTGGGGCCCCTTTTCTCTGAAGATAGTATGGATTAGGCCGCCTGCAGTCGCACCAACCGTCTTCTTGTTGACAACGCCGTACATGACTTCACCTTTGTAAACAAGCATTCCGTTGTCCTTTGGCGAATTTATCGGATTATTTTCGTCAAAGCGTTGCATAAAGATTCCAGGGGGGATGGCCATGCTTACCATCTGTTTTCCAGTCCAGAGCGGCTTCGGCTTCAGAATAGCCGGTTGCGGCACAACACCGTCCCAATTAGGCACCCAGAATAGGATATTCTGAACTGAATGATAATCCAGGAAGGTGTCGCGCAACGTCATTTTGCGTATTCCGCACAGGGTGTCCTGGACAATTCCCATGACGGGTTTATTACTTTGAGGGCTCACGATTTGCAAAGGAACCGCACAGAGTTGCGACAATTCTGCGCGAGTCTCTTCACTTTGGGGAACATGCAAGTTCATTTCATCACCATCAAAGTCTGCATTATAAGGCGAAGTGACTGACAGATTCAGCCTGAAAGTAGAGAACGGCATGACCTTGACGCGGTGTGCCATCATCGACATTTTATGAAGTGAAGGCTGTCGGTTGAAGAGCACCGGGTCGTTGTCCATCAAATGGCGTTCAACTTTCCAACCGTACTGAAGCTGAATGTCTCCCACGCGCTTGTGATACCTCAGATCAATACGCTCTCCGCTGTCACGAATGATGTATTTTGCGCCAGGATGCTCATTCGGGCCGTTTCGAACGTATTCCGTGAGGCGATGAATATTGTAAGGTGTGACCGTCTCCGGATAAGACAGAGTGCGAGCGATAGACTTCGGAACACCGACCTGATCGAGTTCAAGGTTTGGATCACCCGTGATGACGGTTCTAGCCGAGAAGTTGACACGCTTGCCCATAAGGTTACCACGAAGACGGCCCTCCTTACCCTTTAAGCGAGCTCGAATGCTCTTTACTGGCCTGCCACTCTTTTGCAGAGCTTGGGGCTGGCCAGCGATGTTGTTGTCCATGTAAGTGGCAACATGGTACTGAAGGAGCATCTCGAACTCGTTGAGAACGTGAGCGGGAGCACCTTCAGTTTCACTGCGTTGAACGTTAGCATTTGCCTTGATGATGTCGGCCAATTTGTAAGTAAGATCATCCTCTCCTCTCGCTGTCTCGTTGACGGCAATGGAGGGACGAACCGGAGGAGGCGGAACCGGCAACACCGTGACAAGCAGCCATTCCGGCCGGGCATAGTCCGGATCCATGCCCAGATTGTAAATGTCAGTGTCACTGATGTGGCGGAATACGTTGTAAATCTCCGAAGGGGTGAGATAGCGCTTCTCCGGGTGGTCGAGCTCAGAAGACTTGTCGCGCTTCCAAGTGCCGATGAGGCGGAGGCCATCTCGGCGGATGGTTGGCTGTGGATTGCCGCAGCCGCCGTGATGGGCCTTCTTGTCATCGCCGTCGGCGCTGGAGAAGACATCAGCCTCGCAAACAGACTTCGCCTTCCCGATCTCCCAAACGCGGGCGAAGCGCTTCTTCGGATTGCGGATCTTGATGGCCGCCGCAAACTCCGGGTTGGACTCGTCGCTCTTCAATTTGCCACAGTGCACGCATACGCTCTCGAGGATCTTTTTGATCTTCGTGATGTAGCCGATGTGAAAGACAGGCTTCGCCAGCTCGATATGCCCGAAGTGGCCCGGACAGTCAGCCATGCCTTCACCGCACGTCTGGCACTTGAAGTTACGATCGATCGAGCCAAGACGCGGGTCGCTGAGGCCGCCCATGCGAGGGCGCACCTTGGTCTCGTCCATCGTCTCCGGATACTCGATGCGGGCGACGCTCATCGCCTTCACCTCCCCGGGACTAAGCAGACCAAACTGCACCTCCTTCACAGACCGCAGCGGCGCGCTTGAGTACGGAAACTGCGCGCCACTCATCCTCAAAGGCTCGATGTTTGCTGAAAGGAATGTTCTGCTGGTTTGACGTGATATAATTATGTAAGATGATGACGCACCCAGTGATAAATCGCAAGCTTCGTCGAAATGGTGTAGATTGGGGCTGAACAGCCACGCGAGAATGGATCGACTCGATTGCCAGAAAGCTATATAGCTAAACTAATATGCTGTCTCTGTGTTAAAGTCCACTTCAAGGCTACGAGACCTTTGCACAGGTCCCGTGTAAAGTTTGCAAAGAGCCACGATACGTCTAGGTGATTAAGCACAGGGTTAGTGGGTGTTTGCCAAGTTACAGGATACCTTCATCGACGCGAAGCAGCCGTGTTTTCTAGGGTTAGCTCGATTTAGGTATAGCGAAGAATCGCGTCAGGCCGCGTTCAATGGCAATGGATTTGAGCACAGTGCCAATCCACCAACGGCTCGATGCTTTGCTGAACAGATTGGATGAAAACGAGGATGATTTCGATTACCAGGAATTTGTCGACAGACGCTCGAAATTCACTCATAGGGACGATCACGCGCTGCCCATTGTAGAAGACGAACGTGCAGAAACCGCATTTGATGATGATATGGAAGATATTGCAGAAGCCAATACTGATGACCAAGCTGAGAGCGACTCGGAGGACGGCATTGCTAGAGCTGTGGACTTTGGAGCCCGCAATTCGTCGGGAACCACAGAAACCTCAGCACAGATGGAATCTCGTGTTCCCGCAAGACAGGCACAGACCACGAATCCAGCACAAACTCATAAACCTGTGCGCAGAGACAGGCAAATTCAGCTGGAAGTTGAACGAACTGCACGTCTCAATCAGGAGCAAGAGCGTGCACAAGCAGCAGACATCACTGCCCATACCGTCAAAACTCGCACCGTGGACTCGTTTCTCGCCGACCTCAGCGACAACGAGGAGATCGTGGAAAACACTCAAGAGGCCGATGAACATCGCTTCAAGGAGCTTGTCTCTAGCCCTCCTCAGATGCAAGGTCTCCGCAGCTTCATTTCCAAGCCTATGTCCCCTCCTCATCTCGAGGGCCGAGATGGCGGCGAAAGCGACAGCGACCTGGAAGTGATTCCAGAAACTAAGACCAATCGACTCTCTAAACCAGTCAAAACACTGCTGAAATTCAGTGGAGGGGGTGGTGGAACTGTCTCGGATCGTAAATTGGCCATCGAGAAAATGAAACTGCTCAAGCTTCAAATTCAGCAGAGTAATGACAGGAAAAATGCAAGAATACAGGATCTGAAGGCTCACGGGGTTGATGTCGAAGAGGTCTCAGAGGAGTTGAACGCTAAAAGACGGCACAACGTGATGAGTGCTGAAGCGCTGTTTGAGCTTGAGAGGGCGCGGAATGAGGCTTTGAGAAAGGAGGAGTACGATGGCACCGACGACTCTGAATCCGAAGATCAGTCCGTAGAGAGGTCTCGCAAGATGTTCAGCGACTCTGACGACAATGATTTAGAGCTCACCAAAACTGAGAGGGACTTGCCACCTCAGGACGACACAGACGATGAAAACAATGCGGGTTTCCCTCCCAAAATCGGGCGAACAGGTACTCAATATGTTCCGCCTCTTGACAAGAAGGCTCTAGCGAAGGCATTGGAAATATACAGTGATGAGGAGGACGAAGGCTCAGAGTCTTCTCAGACAGACACCCCCATGGTTCCTACTGAGGGATCGACCCCTCCCGAAGCCTCGCAGGAGAACTGGAATATCGTCGATAACGAAAACGACGTAGAAGCTCCGATCCTTCCTGATTTCTCTGGCTTGAAAAATAAAGACTTGTCACTGTCTCAGCATCTCGCTGAGGTCAGACAAAGATACCAAGATGCCCAAGCTGAACAAAGACGGAAAGACCAGCAAGCGAGGAGGAAAAGGCTGGAAAAGTCTAACTTCCTAGAGGATCAGGCTGAAGAGAGCGATGACGAAGAAAATGGGGGACTGGGTCGATTTAATCTACACGATGAAGAAGATCTCATCCACAGCGATGAGGACCTGGATATCGATTTGCAAGGATTGATCGACCATGGTGACGTCAAGCTCAAGGAGGCGGAGCTTCGCCGCCAGTTTCTCGAGGACGAAAAGCTCCGAGATCAGCGGATGGTGAACAGGCTTGTGGAAGGAGTGCATGGTGGATTTCGAAGAAGAACCCAGGGAGAAAAAGGACGTTTCTTAGATAACGATGACGAATATGACGACGATGCCGCGGAGGAGCAGATGCAGCAGTACATTAAGAGTATTGAAGCTCGCCGAAAAAGCAAACTGACCACAAATTCTGCTGGCACTGGAAAGCTCTCAGGTGGACCCAAGGCCGCTGCCTTCTTGACGAGCGTCTCTGACCACCTGGTCTCTCGGCCAGGCCGCGATGAAGACTCTTCTGTGCAAGAGAGCTTGGTGTTTTTGCGAAATGTCGCACAAGAACTCGAGCCACAGGCAGAGCACGATATCGAACCTCCCCTCACAAACCATCAAGAGACGAATGAGCTGCACGAGCTGCCTACATCACCTGCTTTCCGTCAAGCAACGGAACAGGATTCGGAGCTGCCCAAAGTGGCTTTATCAGTTCGTCGCTCCTCCACGATAAGATCTACACGACTCCCGAATCGCACTGAGCGAGGTTCAACGTATGCGTCACGCATCTCCGCGTCGGACTTGGACGGAACCAAAACAGTAGAAATCTATCACTCTCTGGGAAAGCGCTCCGAATCAAAGAAGTCCAAGAAACGGTTTGTTGCACCGACAGTTACAGTGTCGCGAGCTAAACAACCTCGTCGATCCGTGCCCGCCGCAGTCAAAGCAAACAAGACCTTGTTCAAGCGAGCCTGGTCATAGCATTTTGATGTGTGTCGCTTTTTATTTATTGCTAAATGCCTCTCAGATTTGAACGTTGACCGTCGACATTACTTGCATCATTATTTCATAATTTAATTGCCTCTGCGGCTGCTCTAGCCAGCAAAGAATGGACATTTTTCCATGGGTTATTCTCCAGCAGGATGGAATCTTTGCTGCTGGTAAACTCTTCATCATGATGGACAACGCGGTAATGTCTTCTCAGAGCATCTGTCCGGCTGAACTCTCTATTACAGGAGTTACAAATCAGGCTTTGAGCCTCAAGGTGACCAGCAGCTATGTGGGCAGCGAGAAGGGGACCGCGGCCAAGACCTATATGTGACATTATACAATTTGCAAATCGGCAACGGAAGGGCTTATGCCTCCATGTTCGAAGAGCTCGCTCTCTTTTATCGGTCCTACCGATTGGTTTAGGCTTTTTCCCGGCTTGCTTGCGTTTCAAATAATCAATTGTTTTACCGGTAAGTTCCCGGGTTGCCAGTATATGGTCGAAAAATCTTCTTGAGAACCGTCTATTTGGAGATTCGAATGCTAGAATGCCCTTGAGCCTAATCTCGCCAGTCGCTTCATCACCGCTATTCCCTGAGACACCTACTTGGGCGTTCTTTGTGCAGCGCAAGTTTGATTCTGATTCAGGCACAGTCTCGAGGCAGGAACTTGGCTTCTCAAAATTTGAGTCAATGCCGGGATTCTCTTCAGCCGTTTCAATTTTCACGGGAGGCTCCTCCATTCCCTCAGATTTAGGAGTGTCGAATCTCGGACTTGCACCAGCTGCAGTCTCGGAGCGTGCAGAGGAGGGTTCCGACAGATGTCCCTGAGACACTGGCGGAGAAGGGATCAGAATGGAGTCGCCAGAAAACTTCCATTTTGACCTTCGGCTTTCACGTTTGTATGGTGTCTCCTTTTTTGGTTGGAAAGCCTCGATTATCATTGTGCTGTCATTAGAAAGTGAACCATGAGCAACAAGCTGGGGGATGGGAGTTGGCTCGAACTCCATTTGCGTCAATGCGGAATCGCTAGAACTCGCTCGCTGAGAATCCTGATGCGCAGCTTCCTCGCGAAAATAGCCCTCATAATAGGACGGGGTGCCATCTTCGAGGAATGAGCCAGTCATTGAGTTATTGTGCACTTCAGTCTCGTCCGCCAGAATGGCGCTGAAGCCGAGAAAGTGAGGTCCCAGCTGCGATGATGTCGAGTGATGAGCTTGTAGTGGAGGGTCATGATGAGCCCTATAGGACGTTGCGCGTCCCGGATTGAAATCGGCAGATGCTGAGAAAAAGGCATCATCGAAGCTTGTGTCATATGCGGAACTGCGTATGTCCTGACCTATGAAACTCTGCTGCTGTTCCTCGCAGCTATTCGGTAGTTCAAGGCTGTGTCCATTTATGTTCTGATGGAAATCATGTATGCTGTGCTCGTAGCAAAAATCATCTTCAAAGTAGTTCTGACTCAAATCGTTCGTCTGCATTGTCTGGCCAAATTGGAAGGATTGGCTGTCATTGCCAATTATATCTACAAACCGCTGATAAGCATCCTGCTCGTGCTCGGGGTAGATATCCCGATTATACGATTCCAGGGGAAGCGAGCTTGCTCCGAGCAGATTATACGGCAGAACTACCATTTCTTCAGGCTGATCTCTATTTGTACCTATGGACCGATCCGAAGATCCTTGAACTAAGGAGTTTAAACAGCAATTGAGCGAATATAAGTATAACGATCTTCATTAAACGCCCTATTAGGTGTCCTGCATTCTCATGCGTCAATTTAAAAGCGGATCGACTTGCATGGATCAACAACAACCTTCAAGCTATGTAGACTACACGCATGTCATATGCATTGTCACATTGAGACCCGTCAGGGCACTGTACAGAAGTCGTGATTATGTAATAGGCGAATTTTCGTGGGTCTGCCCTGCTCTTAGCTCTCATGACGCTAGAAATAGAGGCTCAGCAAACAAAAAGGAACTGGCAATATCAGGACCTTGCCAATACTTCTGTCGAATTACATGCTTTCATACCTTCGAATGCCCGATCCAATCTACTTATGAGAGAGAGCGGTGAGCACAGAGATGCTTACTAAGATATAAGGACGCAGGGTTTTCATGCGGGGGTTCGCAGCAAAGGGGGCTCGCAACAGAGAGGCATGAACGCCGCTCCCTAGGGCCCGAGCTCGAGCGCGGGTGTGAACTCGGAGCCGCAAATGTTCTGACTTCTAATGTAGTTCAGACACTGATGGGAGCTACTTTTTTTTAGCATCTAACGATAGGTTGCGTCGTGAGGAGAAAGCACGCGTAATAAATCGTGACTTCGTGCATCGCTCGATTGAAAGCTAGGGTCAAGTGTTTGGTGCTTATCTTTATAGAGCGTAGTGCGGCTCGCAACCCTCGATGAACTTCATCATGTTTAGGGTTCGAAGGGCGTGCATATGCCATTCGAATTCTCGGAACATGATAGCTGGTTTCGATGGAGCCCGCATACAGCCTGTCTCCAAGATCCCCTGTGCGAGTGCGGTAGATGATTCCGCACCGAAAAAAAAGAGCTCTCTCAGCTGCTTTCTTCCTACAACTACCGCGAATGAGCCCTTGCCTCCCCGCTCCTCATCCTGAGTCATCGTAAACCTCGCTTGCATTTGGTGGTTATTGTGGCTGTCACGTGAAATGGGGGTCCCTTCTCTACTCGTTGCGGAAGGGTTTGTGTGGCTCTTAGAAAATGCATATTATCGTGGTTAGGATCCGGAATAACATCATGGTCCCCGCATCGAAATCCGAAGTCGCTTATGACCGGCGGCTGAGCAGCCTATCTATCTGTAGCATTCAAGTCTGGCTAGACATTCTCGGGACACCTTAGTTTACGTTCACCGTCGTGATGCCAACTCGTTTTGTTTCTATATTATAAGTTTGCTATCTAAAATCGCATGTTCAGCAGCTCATCGAGAAGTTCTCGAAAAGACCTTACCTCTGCATCGAAGCGTGGAATCATCGAGGCCTGCTCGATTCAATAATATGGACCAGAATTAGGCAGAAACAAAACTCGTGTATGAATCAAGTACTTATGAGATGTATTTAACGATGACCACAACGATGCCCATGTTAACATTAGTCTAGTGAATTTCGACACTGCAGCTCACAAAATTTTTAATGCAGGCAGTCAATTCAGTATATCACAACGAACCTGATCGGCAATCTATCAATCCCTAATCTATGCGATCAAGCTAACGACAATGGCTATATAGTCAAGCTGCTAAAGACTAGCTGTTTCTTACTGTTAACACATTGTAATACTTTCTTAGCCTCAGGAGCGTTAAACTGCTACAGGCTAGCTGTTTCTCCCCGTTAATACATTGTAATACTTTCTCAGCTTCAGCAACGTTGAACTGCTACAGGCCAGCTGTTTCTCCCAGTCAATACATTGTAATACATTCTTAGCATCAGCGTGATCAGCAAAACCTCTGAACTGCAAAAGTCGAGCTTCTGTATACAAGCAGGCACTTGTTTCATTAACAATGGATACGTCGCCTGATTGACAGAGTTCGAGAGTTGATTAGACGATGAAATCAAGCTAACAGCTTATGGCTATCTCGGTCCTACTAGCTACCAATTTGAGTATCTATAGAGTATCTGATTCTCCAGCAAGGGAGATTGATATTGGCCTTTAAAGTAGAATATATAAAGGTTCTTTTGGGCGCCCTGGCTGGTAGCTTGGCACACAGGCTTCAACAATTTTCTTCTAATAAATAATGGGGTTTAAGGTTGGATGCGTAGATCTCACCAAAAAACTTTTAGTGCACACTTCTGAGGCAGTACAATACCTACTGCAGAGCCCTAAATGGTTTGAAGGCCCAACGCCGTCGATCTGACACGACGGCTGGATTGCTTCGTATCTGCGAGAGTCTGTCGCGCGCACTTACGGAAGACCTAGAGGGCTCCCCTGTATATCCTTTTACCACGGTGTGGTCATCACTAAGGGCGGTGACTGCTCGGGGTAGTGCTGTGCTTTCAAGTCTGTGAAGGGAAGACACAACGGTAGGGGGGGCGGGTATTACGGAAAACACGCTTTCATGAGACCTTGATCGGACCAGAGGTGGAGGTTGGCCACCGACGTTGTGATCTTTGTTGCGGGGCGTTCCTGGAGACGCCGGCACCTCCGAGCTTTCTCTTCGAAGCCTACTCTTGAGCGGAGTGGCTGTCTGTTTGGGCTCAACGTGGAGATCTGAGAACGATATGTCCAGTCGGTCATCAAAGCTGGTTCCGAGTTGGTCTATAGACGTATCTGCAGTCGGAAGAGATTCCTCTTTTGTATCTAATTGGGAATTCGATGCATCGAGTGTCAACGAGGGTGGGTCCAAATCGAAACTCAGGCCCTTTTTGAGATCTTCGAAATCAGAGGCCACATGCTGGGCAAGACTGCTTGCCAAATGTTTTGCAAGCTTTTGAGCGTCTTCTCTCTGCTGGGTTCTCTGCTCCAGCTCTGCTCGGAGGTCGACTTGCATGTGTTCCAGCAGATGCACCTCTCTTTCTAGGGCTTTGGCGGCAACAGTAGCCCGCCTCAGCCGCTCTGTCTTGACTTGAGCCTCCTTCAACTTCAATTGCAATGCAGATATTTCGATTTCTTGCTGGCTGATGGACTCCACCATCAACTCGTGCTCGCAGGCCAGCGTGTGATTCTCATTGGCTAGCTTCGCGTTCTTTTGCTTTAGCGCTAGGATCTCTTTCTCGGCAGCATTGCGGCTTTTCTCCGCAGACTTCAGTTGCATCAGGAGCTGCTGTCCTACTCGCGCAGCTAAATTAAGGTCGCGTTTGAGCAATTGAACCTGTTCGCTTTCGTGGCCCTGGCTTTTGTATTTTGCTGTGCTCAAATACTTCCGCAGTTCTCCTACCAGACAGTCGTTCTCGTCCATCAAGGAGGCCCTTGTGGATCCTCTTTAGTGGGGCAAAAACGCGTGTTTAGAGCAGTGACGTGATCTCTGCCGTTGATCCGTATATCGTCTCGACGCGATTGGGTAAGGGCTGATATCCGTGTTTGTAGGATCGATGCTGGCTATTGAAGCTACGTTACTGTCTAAAATCAAAGGCTGTGTTTCTTTTGAGTGACATCGGGAGAAGATACCAAAAGTAGTCCCGAGGAGTTGGCTTTATTTGTAGTGTACAGGGTTGATCTCATATGATATCCGTGGCCGCTGTCGTCCCCCCTCTGTGATGAGAATGCCGGTTGCGTCTCTTTCTTTATGAAGATAAATAAATTATACAAATACTCCGTCGAGGAGTTGGTCTGATTTGTAGTATACAGGGTTGATCTCATATGATATCCGTGGCCGCTGTGGTCCCTCCTCTATGATGAGAATGCCGGTTGCATCTCTCTTTATGAAGATAAATAAATTATACAAATACTCCGTCGAGGAGTTGGTCTTATCCGTAGTTTACAGGGTCGAAAATCGACCTCACCTCATCTCTGTCTATGCTTTCTTGTGCAGAAAGCTCCCTCAGGCCGAGGTCAAGAACGTCAATCTCGAAGCTTTTCAACTGATTTTGCATCGAAGTGTCCAAACGCCTTCGCGTGAGGTTGTATCGCGCGGACACAGGCTTGTAAATGAATGACTCGTCGCCGTTTTGACTGATTACCACTTCGTCAAACTGGTGCTTTGGTCTCAGAATATTGACTTCATTCGCTTGCAGCTTGTTCAGCGCGAATTCTGATTGTTCTTCCTCTTGTGCCTCCTGCGCAGGTAGGGTGTCTCGCAATTCTTGGCGGTATTTATTGATGCGTTCGGCATCCTCAAGTGTTTTTGGTACGAACAGAGTCATCCATTCATGATCATCATCAGCAACTTTGCGATGGTGAAATATGGTGGCCCTGAGTTGTTCTTTGGAGGGCAGGTTGGTATGCGATCTGAGGGAAGCAGAGCCAACCAGCCGAACTTCAGCGAAGGTCAAGTCTGTATCCTTCAAATCAGGAAAAATAGGAGTCGCTTTCACAGCGTGGACATTCTTGCGTTTATTAGGATGCTGCAAAGAAGCAAGAGGAACTTGAGCGTCTTCGAAGGTCTGTTCAATCCGCCTAATCTCGGCTTCAAGCACAGACTCTTTGGGTGCCTGTTTGATATTAGCGCCTCCGGTTTTTCGCTTCGCGGAGCGTCTCGTATCGCCAGAGACATAAGCTGTTCTTCTCAAAAACGAAGTGCCCATTCCGATTTCGCTAGAGCTGGGTGCAGCTTCGTCCCTCAAGTCGCCAACAGACCGCCCAAGAGGGGTCGTGCTCGAGCTGGCGATGGAAGCAAAGGATCCCCTGCCTGCAACTGCGACTCCGCTCACCTCAGGTTCCCCCAGCAACGCCAAGTCTTCAGGATCAAGCTCGGTCTCACCTCTCTCGGGAGGACACATGGCTTCGACGCTCTTTTCGGGATCAAAAACCGCATCTACAACAGACAGATTTATGGGTATGCCGATTTCGATGTCTGCTTCTGGGTTGATGGGCCGCTGAAGAAAAATAGAAGAGAGGCTTCCCGCATTCAGGAGTTCTGAGGTGTCGAGTTCGTAATTCACAAGTCTAGGAGGGAAAGGAGGGGGGGGCAGCACATTGTGATACTTTGCTTTCACGAGATACTCTAAACGGTGTCTCTGGTTCGGAACAGAGGCTGTACCAGTCGAACTGCCTGAACCAGCGGCCCCATTCGTGTCAGCCATGATGTTGAAGAAAGTCAGCGAGGCCGATGGAGCTCGAAACGAGGAAGAGTTTAACCTTACCCTGGTGATCTGCCGGGAGCTGAAAAGTTAGGAGCTGAAAAAGTCGGGAGCTGAAAAGTCGCGGGAGCTGAAAAGTTGGGAGCTGAGAGAAATATAGGACGCGGATTAATAGAAGGCCCAAGAATGGACAGGCCTGTAAAAGCTTCGGCCAAGAAACTCGCAATTCCATTCCCAGTCCTTTTGTTTTTATTTTTCTTATTTCTGGCCATTCATATTGCGATATCGTCTTCCATTTTTTTTAAATACTTTTCTCTCAAATGAACGACGTTCGAAAGTCCAACCGGTCTGTTTCGAACCGGATACAAAGCATCGTTGAAGATGCAGAGTTCGTGAGTTGTGTACAGCAGTGCTACAACAAACCTCTCATTCCAAACAGGCGCTGCGGGCTTTGGTACGTTCCCCCCGACATCCGTGGGGGAGAGTGTTACTTCAAAAGCACAGATGGCCACACTGGCCAGTGGTCATTCTCCCTCAAGCGCATCAATCTGCACCTTCTGCAGCTAATTGAGGAAGGCCGCGGTCTGATCATTGTAGACAGTACACGGAGAGGCAAGCTCATGCCTGATGCGCTCTCTAAAACCATTCCTATATGGTGCGCAGTTCTCAACCTTGCACTTTTGGATTACAAGGAGATGCGCTTCCCAACTAACTGCGTCGCGGCGAGCGAGATTGACATTTTGAAGAGTTTAGTTCCAGATTGGGCTGAGAGCTTTCGACGTCAAGTTCCAAAACACCTGTGGCCCAACCTCTCTAAACCTCTCAGGCCCGTCTGGACAACGCCAAATGCTCCATTACCTATGGATAATTTTCAGCAAGACGAGCCGGTGTTCTCAGATGCTCATGCTATTATTCTTTGCACGGCATCGAGACGAGCCCAGGATGGTCAATTCTATAACTCAGGACTGTCCTATGTTCAAGGTGCTGCCGATGATCATGAACTATGGGCCCCTGCTGGATTTACTCCCGAATTGTTGTGGAGCAATCCTAGTTTGTGTGAGCCAGGCCTGGGAGATGCTGAGTTGCTGAGAAGAATTCACGGCGCAATTGAATCCCAAAGCAACTCTGAAACGACTTGCCAACTCACACAAGTACACTCACATCTCTTAGTTGCGCACGCCTCCGCTGGGGACGTGTCTATTAAGGGTCCCCTGATTGATCTCCGCAGCACTTTGAGCCCCTTATCTCAACGCTCGCTGCAGATCCAGATACCACCCGGGAAGAAGGGATCCAAAAATCTAGGGCGTTCTCTTCCGTCCATAAGTGACTATTTTGAGTCTCTAGACTATCCAATTTTGACCATCATGTCTGATCCAGGCACGGACATAGCAGAATGCGTTACTTTGATGTTGGACTGTCGATTTTTTGACGATTCTGGAGTGCCCAGAGCACAGAAGGCCTCCTATGTATCTAAGGAGGAAGTCACTCGCAGAAATCTATCGATCATGGCCAAATCGGGAGTGCATCCGAGCCGAGCAGCGCAAAATATAATCGGCGCGTTCTTAAGAAACTCTTGAGATATCCTTATGTCCATAAACTAGTAGAGCTGTCCTTGGCCCAATCACACCATGCGCCGTCTCCTGTTCGCAGCTCTCTTTGAAACAGCTGGTATCGTTTCAGGCTCCGCCTCTGGAATGCTAGAAGGTTTCTCTCCAAGGGCCACAAGGACTTCAGCACGAGCGGCTGCATCATCGTCGTGATATCTAACGTTCACTACATCGTTTGTTTCCTCCGAATAGTCATCCAGCTGATTCTCGATCAGGTTGCCCAGATTCTCTTTGTCGAGTTGTGCGGGATGCAATGCTTTCTTTGTTGGTCGCTTAGGAATTGGAGTTGGACGTGAGCCCCTTCCATCTAGAGCATACTGAGATTCAAGAGGGAGCGCCTTGCCGGCAAGCGCGCTCTGCCAGAGCCAATCAATGGACACAACAGGGACTCTCCACGAGAGAGCGTACGGAACTTTATGTGCAGTTTCGGAGGTTGCGATCAGGAGGTCACGATCGGCTTTAAGAGTCTCAGCAAAAGTGGCGCCCACGAGTTTCACCAACAAAGTGGCATGCCTTTGCTCAATGCCCTCAAATCCTGTTATACATATTGCGAGCCCCTCCATTCCGTCTACAGGCTGAGCAAAGACAGGAGAGCTCCAAATGTCGTTAAGACAGTTGCGCTTCAAGTAGATTGAGCGCTCAATTGACCATTCTGTAACCACCTTAACCGATGGTTTATAAGTATCTGCGGGAAGTTTGCTGTTCGTGATAGTATATTCGTAAACTTCGTCATCTATCGTGCCTCCAAGAGACTTTATAGCCCTATTAAGTAGACCTTCTTGGCGTGAATCGAATCCATCCAGATGGAAGCGAATGTCCTGCAACACTCTGCCCGAGTGAGCAATCGCTGAAGTCGGGAACCGCGACGCTGTCGAGGCCTCATCTGGAATCAAAGGCGGTCCTGCAAAAGATGTCATAGATGGCCCTACCGATGTTCTGTCTCGTTTGGCCAGTGGGGCATTGAACAACAGGTCTCCTCCCTTTTTTCGCTTCAATATTGGTGCCGATACATCTTCTACTGTTGTTGCGTCCGGGCCTGCCGCTACGCATTTGTCTGAGCGTCTCTGCATAACTTCAGGAGGTGTCATTTCTGCCAAAGGTAGTTCGAGATTATACCTAGCCGGGTTCAAAGCTGCCCCGAACTTCGCGGAGTCTAATATCCATTTGGTATGAACAACAGGAATATTCCATCGTTTAGCACCCTCAATTTTTCTTCCAGTGGCTTGCGGGGATACCAAAATCGTGTTTACACGGGAGAACGCAATGCTAAACCTTCCACCCCCGGTAGTGACCAACTCATGAAAGCCTTCTTTTTCTTGAGAGTCCATGTTGGTCAAACCCACCATTTCTCCCTCGAAGGGTTTGAGTTTGGTTTCGTGAAGAACTGCTAAGAAATCCAGTTCTTCACCACTTCTCCAGTTGACATATATAGAAAAGAACGTTTCCGCAGAGAGCAGAACTATCTTATGGATTAAGGCAAAGTCGTACTTCTTAGTATAGCGTTTGCCAACGAAAAGGAAATGAACCTCGCTGTCCATCTTGTGGAAGAACTCACCACCGAGACCTCGTACTTTTGAGATCAATTCACTCTCTGTCTGACTGGCAATGAAGGTCGCTGCGAATCTTATACCTTCGAGCGGCCTCGACATGGTTACGAGTAAGCTCTGATGCACGTTTCCTCCAAGATTGAGTGTTTCAAAACTGCAATTCTCGTTGTTTGGTTTTTTCTGGTAATTTTGACCTTCAACGCGTCACGAGCATAAGGGAATAACTCGCCTGACCCTAACGGGCCTGCTTAAATTCTCGAATCAAGACAGCCATTGAGAAAGTACAAAAAAAATATGGTAAAGGCATTGTATTGCAAAGTATTGCCGTTCAGGAAACTTTCTAATTCGAAGCTAGCTTTGCGTCAATTGAATACTGTACCGTTGGCCTTCGACAAGTGGGAGCCTCGTAACTTTGAGCCAACTAGCTCTCCCATTCTAATACTGCATGGCCTTTTTGGGTCAAAAATAAATAACAGAAGCGTTGCCAGAGCTCTTGCTAGAGAACAGAAAACAACAGTTTACTGCCCTGACCTGCGGAACCATGGTGATTCTCCACATGATTCGGAGCACACATACACTGCGATGAGCGCTGATATCCTTCAATTTATTGAAGACCAAGGTATCAATTCGCCAATTGTAATCGGACATTCCATGGGCGCTAAAACAGCCATGGCTTTGGCACTCTCTCATCCGTCCTCCGTTAGTGCTGTCATTCCTGTAGACAATGGCCCCCTCTCCATTCAATTGAGCCCTGAGTTTGTAAGATACGTCGAGGGAATGATGGCCGTTGACAAGGCTGAGGTTGAGCACCAGAACGAGATGTACGATATTCTCAAACCTTATTGTGCTCAGCTACCTGTACAGCAATTTTTATTGTCGAATTTCAAACGTGGGGATGATAAACGGTATCATTGCAGGCTCCCTCTCTCGACATTAGCAAAATCTTTGGGCCATGTAGCTGATTTTGACAAATTCACATCCTCAGAATACTCCTACAAAGGGCCAACCTTGCTACTTCGTGGTACCAGGTCAAACTTCGTACCTGATGAGTGCTTACCGCTAATGGGCCAGCTTTTTCCTCGCTTCGAGGTCAGAGATATCGATGCTGGACATTGGTTGATCAGTGAAAAACCAAAAGAATTCTTGGATGAGGTTAATAGATTTCTTGAAAAAGACGAGTAGGAATGGAAAGATCTACTTCAAAATGAATAGAACATGTAGATAGAAAGGCAATAATTTAAGAATGATGGTCGTTAAAAGAAAGGCATAGAATCTAAAGATTCTTTTGTGTAAATTTTGGACTCTATTTGAGTCGGGTTACCGAAAGAGTGTATTGTAAACCCTTCACATCTGAGCCACTTCGAGAACATTGCGATAGGCTTGGAGCCTCGCAATCTCTGCGAGGCCATCATCACATTTGGAGGAGTACCGACCTGCGGTGAAAACTAGAACTTCTCTTGTGTGTTGGTGCAAAGGCGCAAGTAGCTTGAAATGCTTAAGGGTCTTTTGGTAGGCAGCTATGCCACTTTTGATTGTCCCCATTTGCTCATCGACCTCGGATATAGCTGCCTCTAACTGGTCTTTGGAGCAAGGAGGCTCTAGGCTGACATTCAACGAGATCTGCGTGGCTACAGTATTGATAGTCTGAACCCAACTGATGACTTCTTCTTCGCTTTGCACAGCAAATGATTGCTGAGAGCTATCTCTTCCTCCCTCGACTAAGATGAAATGGCTCAGGTGAGCGTCCTCAATCACGTTGGAAGTTGATGAAGAGAGAGCGCTCGACTGGCTTTGGCTACTAGTTTGACGCCCCTCTGAGTGCACACTTGCTGGTGAGCTCTCACTACGAATAAGGGCAGCCATGTCGCGCGTTGCTAATGCTGAAGCACTCTGCAGCATATCCACAGAGGCTTTGGCATTGTCTCCCAGTTGCCGCACCCAAGAAGCATTTTTTGTTAGATACAGTCGGGAATGAGTAAGAACAAAGCCCCATTCACGCCAACTGGGCTTGTGGCTTCCCAGAACCAACCTCTTGGCTTCGCGTCGAAGCACGACTCCATGCTTGATAACTGGAACTTCGATAATTCCCGGGCGAGACTGGGCTTTCAGAACCTCTTCAGCCTGGCCAAGGATATATGCGTCTGGTCGAGAGCGCTGCGATACGAGAAGCAGCGAGACATTCTTGTTGGCCATCTCCTGTCGTATTCTGAGAAGTTCCTCAGCACTATGCATCTCACAAGTCATGAAAGGAGGATTCTCAGAGATGGAAGAAAGCTCTGGTCGAAGCGTATCGAGTCGGTTTTCGAGCAAAAACGAATACGGGTCAGTTGGCTGGTCGCGTAACCAAGTGAAGGATGACGATCTTCGCGAGCTGAGAGAGCCTGAATCTTCATGGGAATGCATGTTGTGGAGCGGGAGGCTTTCCTTTACTAAGTTGGGGGTATCAACGATATCACTTGGGAGACCAGAGGCTGTAGGGACGAAACTTGTCGAGAGCTGGTCACCGTGAGTTCCGTAGATATGTGATTGAGTGCCATTCAGATTCTGATTGTTGCTCAGCCCACTAGCTTGCGAGCCCTGCACGAATCCTTGCTGGGATGGCGAAGGGCTATTCGGGGCCATAGTAAGATCATCATCTGCGCGGAACGGAGCGGCGGTGATGTTATCATAGAAATACTCGAAAATTTCGGGAGCTAAGCCGTCGATGGCTGCATTGCGAATATAATCCGCTTTTGAGATTTTGTGTTTGATGTTCTTGTTGAATACATCCGTGTGGAGCATAACCATTGAAAACACGACATAGAGAACCTGTTCGGCATCTGCAAAAATATCAGGATTCTGGTAGTGCCACAAGATGCTAAAGTTTTCAAGCATGCGCTCTATCTGTTGGCCCTCCTGGGCGAGAGCCATTCTAAATAAGAACTTTCTTAGGCTCATGTCCAGCGGCTCACCTTGAAATCTCAGCATGCGCATGACAAACGCTTGCATAACCATCCCGTTGTACTTCGCACCTTCTTTGGATGATTCTTTGGCAAGTAAGGCACAAATATATCGATTTCGTGTGTAGCCAAGCATGTGCATATGGTCTGCATATCGTACGGCCATGGGATCCAAGTTCAGACCTTTGACATTTGGATCATCAAGAACTGTTCCCAGGCCTATGGTTGGCGGAGGCGGTAGCGGCAGCTCTTTGCGGAGGCGGACATCTTCACTTGATGTGGATCTTCGAGGTGCAGGGCGATGCGTGAAGTTGGGAGTTAATGAAGTAGAGTTTGAGGCATTGCGCCCGAAACTGAGTGCAAGTGACGAAGATCTTGAGCGGGTTTGGGACTCTGGAGTCTCACGCCTTCTCCGTGCGGAATCAATGACCACACGAGGCAGATCCGTAGAATTTGAAGAAGGGAAAGGAATCGTTCCAGATAGCTCTTGAGCAGGAAAGGAAGCAACCGAGCTACGGTTGCGGCTGTGTCCGGACACAGAAGAAGAGGCGCTATTTGCCTTTTCCCAGAAAAACAGTTTCCCAAGCTTTCGATGAAGCATGTCATCTTCTCCGTTAGTACTTTTGGCATCATCTGTATTCTTCTTGTTGCTCTTCCCGCTCTTGGGGCTCTTGATCGAGGTTTTTGACTTCGAGGAAGCGTAACTATCGGCACGCATTCGGGAAGTAGACTGACTTTTGGCGTTCGGCGAGGTCCTGGGAGTCTGAGAGTCTGGAAAAGTACTTTCTTGTGGAATGTAGCTTGCAGAAAGCTCTATTGCAGAATTGACTGTCTGGAGCGAGTGCCTATGGGAGCCATCTTGGTTGATGAACACAGGAGACCCGAGAGGTGAATTCAGAATCACGTTGGGGGTGTTAGGTGACAATTTGGGAGGTCGTCGGTGCGACTCGCTAGAACTACTAGACAATCGCCAGTTATCCTTGTCAAGCTGGGAAGTTGAACCCCATCGACGATACCCGAACTCGGATGTCCTAGAGCCTTTGAGGGCCAACTTAGAGCCTAGTTTTGTATAGGAAGATTTCGTTCGAGTATTCAGGTGGCCATCTGGCTGGCTTGGCCCCAAGTCTGGCGTAGAACCTCTCCTGGGGTCAGAATGAGCAGCCGGCAACGACGGGATGTCATTGGCTTGTTCGCAGGTGGCTAAAGAAGTAGAGGACGAAGACCGCATTTTCTGGAACCACTTGCGCTCCGGGGTTCTGCTCAAGAGCTTCTCGCTCTCCTCTTTTCGAGAGCGCAAAGCGTTCATTTCATTGAGCCACAATCGCCTTTTAACGAACTCGCTGAATGCAGCGTTCACTACGCATCACACCTCCCGGGTAAGGGCTCCGTTTCAGGCTGCCTGGCTCGACGGTGCAAATGAGACGCGTGGAGGGCCCTAGCCCTTTTATACACAGGCTTGATCCGGTACAATAAATGGCGTGGGTAGAGGTCTATGACTACGAATCTTAGAATAGTTTTGATTAGTGTATAGTTAAAAATGGAATTGCTAGAGTTTCCGCCAGGTTTTGTATCACTTTACCTCGGCTCTTGTCACTTGGCCCGAGACTAACCAGCGTTGCATGCGCCAGGAGTCTGCATATGCTCGATAAACCCTCTCACGTGAGCAAGCTTTCAGATAAGACTGATATCTCACTGGGTGGCCGGTAGAGTGAAAAAAAACTCCTGGGATTGAGAGACTCGCGGCTTAGTACAGTCGGAAAGAAAAAGCTCAAAGCAATGGTGTTTACATTCAGCGTTTCAGTAGCTAGACAGTAAGAATTCCCTTGCCAGTCAGTATTGCCTTGATCAAGCATAAATGGAAGATGGCTAACCTAAAATTTATTTTTTTATGTTCGTATCAATTGACTGACTTGCCTGGTAAATTTCCTGGGTTCTGTTGGTCGTAAAATGGCATGGCCTGATATTCTTCTCCACCTTTGACTCAATACGCTGAAGCTTGGCTGACACATCGTCCTTACACTCCCCTGCTGATCATGCTAGCGAGCCAGATGAGGGCATTTGCAAGGCACTTGCCTGTTTCTGCAGCATCATTTGGCAAGTTCAGATGCAACAGTGTAGCCTACCTGGGGCCTCATCGAAAAATCAGTTCTCAAGCCGGTGTTGGTACTCGAGAAACAGTCATCCAACTATTAGACCAGATTGGGTCAAAGCGAGAGGTCGAGCAATATCTCTCGTATTTCACTTCGGTGGATACCAAACGATTCGCAGTTATCAAAGTGGGCGGTGCGATCATCACTCATGAGATGCCCCAGCTTGCTAACGCTTTGAGTTTCCTTTACCACGTTGGTTTATATCCGATTGTCCTCCACGGCACAGGTCCTCAGATCAACGAGCTACTCGAGAAAGAGGGTGTGGAACCAGACTATATTGATGGGATTCGAGTCACCGACGCGCCAACTATGAAGGTTGTTCGAGGCTGTTTTTTGGATCAAAATTTGACGCTTGTCGAGGCTCTTGAGCGCAACGGCGTGCGTGCCAGGCCCATAACTGGAGGCGTCTTTGGTGCTCAGTACCTCGACAAAGAGAAATATCAATTTGTTGGTGACATCAATAAGGTCGACAAGCGTCCTATTGATGCTGCCATCGAGGCTGGCTGTCTGCCTGTGCTAACTGCACTCGCAGAGACACCCGATGGCCAAATACTGAATGTCAACGCTGATGTTGCAGCAAGCGAGCTGGCTAAAGTGGTTCAGCCGGTAAAGGTTGTTTATCTGTCTGAGAAAGGGGGTCTGATGGATGGCGATGGTAAGAAAATCTCGGTGATCAACCTTGACGAGGACTTTGACCATCTTTTAGCCCAGCCCTGGGTGAAGTACGGCACGAAGTTGAAGATAAAGGAGATCAACGACCTTCTCCACCATCTTCCCAAGTCGAGTTCGGTCGCGATTATCTCCACTAGTGATTTGCAGCGTGAGTTGTTCACCGATTCTGGTGCGGGAACCTTGATCAGGCGTGGATCAAAGGTGCAGAAGTACACTGGCAAGAATGCTCAGCTCCCGAAAATTCTCAACGATCGCCTTGAGAGCGAGGTTGTACAAAACATGGACAATTACTCAGTGTTTGTTGATGACCAGGCCGAGGCCATGGCTGTGGTAAAGCATCCCTCTAAAGCTGAAGACGCTGCTACAATGACACACTTCGAAGCTTCCAAGCACGGCTGGTTAAACGGTATTGCTGAAAATTTGTGGGCCCTGCTCTCTGCTGACTTTCCCCAATTAGAGTGGGTGGTCTCGCAGAATGACGAGCAAGTCTCGTTCTTCTTCACCCGTGCTGACGGTAGCATCACTCGTAACGGACAGGTCGCTTTCTGGAGAGGCTACAAGGGTTCTTTGGAGCCATTCGTCAAGTCTTTGGATTCTGCACCATCGAAGACCAGAACTGTTCCCAAGGGCGCGCGATCTTTCAGTACTACTCGTTCCATTCAGACTGAGTATCGTACCGAGCCTGCGCGCGTTGCCCTGATTGGCGCTCGAGGATACACCGGACGAGCACTCATCGACCTAATAGACAGCCATCCACACCTCGAACTTGCGCACATTTCCTCTCGCGAACTTGAGGGAAAGAAATTAGAGGGCTATTCAAAGCGATCAATCCACTATGAGAATCTTAGTGCGGAAGATGTAGCAACCTTGGAAGAACAAGGCAAAGTCGACGTGTGGATTATGGCTTTGCCCAATGGTGTGTGCAAGCCATTCGTGGCCGCCGTTGACAGCAAGTCTCAGGGCAAGAGCGTTATTGTCGATCTTAGTGCTGATTACCGCTTTGATGAATCCGGCGAGTGGGTCTATGGACTTCCGGAGCTTGGAAACAGGGACAAGCTCCGTTCCGCTCGGAAGATCAGCAACCCCGGCTGCTATGCTACCGCTGCGCAGCTCTCTATTGCTCCTCTCGCTGAGCAGGCGCAGGGCGGAGAGCGGCCCTCCGTTTTTGGCGTGAGTGGGTACTCCGGTGCGGGAACTAAGCCGAGTCCGAAGAACGACGTGAACCATCTGAAGAACAACATGATCCCGTACTCACTTACGGATCATATTCACGAGCGCGAGATTTCTTCCAAGCTTGGCTTGAGAGTAAATTTCTCTCCGCACGTTGCTCAGTGGTTCCAGGGAATTGCACTCACCGTGAACATCCCTCTCAGTTCGCCCCTGGCTGCTCGCGAGGTCCGAAACTTATATCAAGACCGATACGCCCACGACAAGCTTGTGACGGTCACCGGAGAGCCTCCTGAGGTTGGTGATATTAGTGGTAAGCATGGAGTTGTTATCGGTGGATTCGGAGTCAATGCTGCTCAAGACCGAGTAGTTGTTATTGCAACCATCGATAATCTCCTGAAAGGGGCAGCCACGCAGTGTTTGCAGAACATCAACCTGGCATTAGGCTACCCCGAGTATGCGGGAATTCCTCTAGAGCATGTCATTCGCGGCTAAGTCTAACTAACAGCTATACACTATCGTCTAGATAATAAGCCCGAGAAAAAAGCATCGTCTGCGCCTTGAGATTGAGGCACACCAGAAGCCTGAGTTCGTTGCATTCCCGGCGGTGGCACGCTCGGCATTCCTTGCATCCCTGGAGGTAAATTGGACATCCCTGCGCTCTGCGATGTTTGAGAAGTAAGGCCCGGTTGCGAGCGAGCAGAGGACGCGAGAGAACCATATGGTGTCTTAGGAGTTCCTCCTGAACTTCCGCCCTGCGCGCCACCAGGCCCCGAGAAACCTGTTAATCCATAATTTGGCATAGCCATTCCAGGAATTCCCTGAAGTCCTGGACGAGGGTATCCCATTCCAGGAGGAGCCATACCTGGCGCTCCCATTCCAGGAACCATCCCCGAGCTCATTCCTGGGGTCATCCCTGCGTTCATCCCTGGAGCTCTACCCGAAGTCATTCCGGGGGCGTGCATTCCTGGAGGGGTCATGCCCGGAGGAGTCATGCCTGGAGGGGTCATACCGGGCGGGGTCATTCCTGGAGGAGCCATCCCAGGGGTTCCCATACTAAGAGCTCCCATACCCGGTGGGCCCAGTGTTGAAGGTACCCCTGAATGACCCATACCTGACAGACCAGTCGCCATACCCAAGGACGCGTTCGCTCCGTCTAATGACGGAACATTCCCTCGAGCAGTGGAACCAAGCGTCTGTGGTCCCAAAAATTGAGAAGCTAGGGATTGAGAGGCTATGGACTGAGATGCCATGGACTGAGATGCCATGGACTGAGATGCCAAAGGGGTCATACTTTGTGGGCTGAGTGCACCTATCTGCTGAGATGGTTGCCGTTGAGATGTCTGCGAGAGGCCGATTGCTGAATTCTGCGGCGAATAAGAATTGTCCTCAGAGGGCTTGAAAAAAGTAGAGAATCTCGAATTTGAGGAGCCCAGCTGAGGACCGCCGACAGCACTCTCCCACAGATCTTTCGTGCCTGACTGTGAGGAGACAGTCGGCTGCACAGGTGGTTTGTGCGATGTATTATCCTCGGCTTTAGAAGTGTCCTTAATTGCCACGGTTTCAGGTTTTGTCTCTGTTACTGAATCTGACCCCGCTTTCGGTGATTTTATAGAGTTAGCGTTGCCTGGTTCGTTGTTGTTTTTGGAGCTCTGGCTTCTTTGACTCTCCTTCCACTTCTCGAACTCCGCAACGCCGTCTTCGAAGCCCCCAAACCCGCTGCTCGAATCGGGGGTGATATCCAGCCAACCCACAGATTCCTCTGCGCTCTCTCGCTCAATTCTGCCGGGAGGTCGAGAGCCTCGCTCATGCCGGCTTCCGTGGTCTCGTGTCCCATGTGCACCTGGTCCGTGGCCATGGCTGTGGAGTGAACTAGGGTGGTATTCGCCGAGCTCTGCTCCTGCGTTCCAACGACGGTCCTGCCGCCTACTGTTCTGGCCTGCTGTCGGGCCGTTTCGCCCTCTTCTGGAAGGTCCATGCGGTGGCCGCTCCGAAACCTGTGAAAATGCGGGAGGGCCAGGAAGGTCGCTCTCGGCGATTTTGACAAAGTTCGCCGGTGGCGCCACCAGAGGCGAGAAAGACAGGTCGCTCAGCTCTGCAGGTGTATAATAATACCTACCAGGAGCCGACTGCTCACTCATCTCTTCCTGGAGAAGTCAACCAATTTTTTACTATAAGAATTATGGATGGGTGGCCCTTCCAGTTTGTGGCCGTGTCCTCAGGGTTAGGCCCACTTCTCCATGGCCTGTCCACGCCATGGCCCATCTAGGTTTATCCGTGGGTTGGGTCACTGAAATGCTCCCGCCCAGCTGTAGTTTCTGGTTTGTGTCACGTGGCTTCTGCCATTCAGTCTCAAGTCACAGGTACGCAGTCAGCTGACTACCACGCCACCAGCCAATTTACCGTACTGCTATCTGTCAATGAGGTAAGGGGAAACCAAGGGCGAGGGCGCTGAGCCCTCGTGTTGTGAGGTGCCCCGCTATCTAATCAGCGAATTATACTTCACTGACTTCAACGGGCGCTAGCTGTGCGAAATCGCTCAATTACACGAAAATACCAATCAGGCTGATTATTAGCCATCGCTCACCTCCAAAATGGATACTGGCAAGACTTGCAGATTGCATATCACAGAGTTGGAAACCTTGATGCAGGGAAACCGTGCCCTGATGCGCTATTATCGTGTGTGAGGTACGTGATATATACCTCATCTCGCACGTTATAGGAAATCTGGCCATACCTCATGCGTTTCTTTGGGGTGTCTCTGAGCGGTGAGAGTAACTCAATTGCGCCAGAGGGTCCCAGTGCCACGCAGGATGACCACGAACGCTCAATTACCGCGGAGTCAGCTGCCACGGCCTCAATTGCGACGGACTCAGTTGTCGGGAACCCAATTGCCATGGTCCCAGCTGTCGCAGTCTCAGCTGCCACGGATTCAATTGCCACGGATTCAATTGCCACGGACTCAATTGCCACGGATTCAATTGCCACGGATTTAATTGCCACGGATTTAATTGCCACGGATTTAACTGCCACGGATTTAATTGCCACGGATTTGATTGCCACGGACTCAATTGTCATGGACTCAGACTCTAGTCTCACCGATGGAACTATCATTTCGCATTCTGACGCTTTCAGCGAAAGCGATGATGACCATAGAGCTCGCAGCTTCTCATTAATTGACGCCGACGATGTCGTCAGCCAGTCGAGTCTGACTGGTCAGCTTGGCTCAGAGTCTGAGAGCGTTTTTCGCCGTGATTACCCTCAATTGCTGAACCCAATTCAGCCTGAGCTTTCGGATGATTGTTCCCGGGATTACTCTGAGGATGGGAAGATTACGCTGGAAGAGACTATAGAGGAAATTGACGAGGAGCTTGCTGAGTCTGTGGATAGCTATTGTCCTCTGGAATACATGGAGTGTGGAAAGGCAACGCCTGAGGAGATTGTAGAAGAGATTGACGAGGAGCTTGCTGAGTCTGTGGATAGTTACTGTCCTCGGGAGTACTTGGATTGTGGAAAGGCAACGCCTGAGGAGATTGGGGACGAAATAGCTGAGACTCTGGAGAATTATTGTTCTCGGGAATACTGCGAGTATGCGTCGGCAGCGCTGGAGGAGATTAGGGAGGACTACTCGGAGGCAATTTGTGCTGTTCCAATGATACGGTCCCACAACGGTACCCCGCTTGGCTCAGCGCTCAATGTCTCCCTACAATCACTGACCATACTGAGCGCTGAGGCGAGCCCAGTTGACTCTCCAACCCGGTCTGGTGCCAACTTGGTCGAATCTCTGGCTACTTCTGATTTCTCTATCACGCCTCCTGAGGAGGCAGATGACCTTCAGCAGCAAAGCGACATGGTGCTCGCTGAAAGTCTTACTCGCACGTCTCGCAGTTCTTCTTTGATGGCCTTGCCCGAATTACTGCCTGCCAGTTTGCTAACGGATTCCTCTATGGAGCCATTGCTGAAGCGTCTTGGTGAGACGTCTAATGGGCATCAAATGGACCGCTCCACTGATGTTTCTGAGGTGCGCGAGAGCGAGGTGATTTCAGACAATCTGGCTACACAGGCTTTGCAAGAAGTAGAGTCTGTTCTCGAGAAATATGCAACATCAGCGGGAGTAGACGCCGAAACCTTTGCTTCCTTTTGTCAAAGCCACGTCTCATCACGCCTAGATTCTCTCAAACTTCGAGATGTGTCCTTGGTAGAGAGAGCGCCACAACTCAACAATGACTCGGCCCAACAAGCCTTCGAGCCCATTCGCGAGTATGAGAATGACAATTTCATGCTGATAGCCCGAGAGGTGCAAAAGCGGGCGAGATGTCTGCAGTCTGGGGCCTACGGGGACCCCGTCGTGTTTCTTCGGAGATTTGTGAGAAATGAAGATAACACAGCGAACCCGAAGCAGTATAGAAGATTTTCACAACTGGTCTCCCGTAGAAGAAATGAAACGCTCCGGAAATTCGTGATGAGAATGATTCGCGCAACTTCGTTTGTTCCTACAAGGGATCAGGAAGACTACATCAATATAGTGCTTCCTGTCGCTACTGTTTTGGGTCTCCGGAAACACTATCAATTCATAGCCGCAGACTATCGCAAGTTCCTAAAGGAAGCACCCGAGTTCTACAGCACCCAGTCTCTGCTTTACTGGTTTGATGCCAACGCTAAGAGTACACGCGCTCATCAAAGATTCCGCAGGTTCTACTAAGCACACATTAGTTGCAATGATCGCTCACTCAAGTCTCCAGTCTACTCAAGATCGCTTTTGCTCGTTCTATATTTTTTTAAGATTTCTTGTCACAAACATCGATATACCCGCTCTCAATGGCACCTGTCGTATTTCCAGTTTGAGCTTCCTCAACACATCTATAACCCTTATCGTATTAGGCTCCGAGTGAAGTGGCGGTTGTTTTGACGTTTATCATGATGTTTTCTTATAATGTTTTTTCTTGTGATGTTTCAAATAGCCAGCAGCACTCAGCTGTGAGGGGATTGATGCAAAAGCCACTGCTCGCTGTACAGCCACCCCGATGTCTGGACCTTACCCTGCCAATTTACGTGCATGACCCTGCGTCCATGACAAACAAGGCGAATAACCAGCCACCAGAAAATTAGAAGAGGTGTGCCCATTGAATATCTCTCTCCGGTCGGAATCCAACTCCCTAAGCAGCCACGTTATTTCTGAGTTCGTAAAGTATCGACCGACTATAAAGCTCAAGATCATATCAACTTAGAGCGTTCCTATGGCGGATGCGATCCCGCAGAGTAACCCCTGGCAAAGCATCGGCCCCAAGCTAGGAACTGACCATTCCGGGATTTCTCATATCCGGCCGTCGGATGCACAATTTGGCAGAGCAGCAGTAGGGCCGGACTCCCTTGGCCGACAGTCTTCAATCCGGGGCTCGGCGATGCGGAGAGCTAAATCTGTCAAGAAGGCTCCGGCCGCAAAGATGCACAAATTCATGCATCGCCTTAGCTGGAATCAGCGGGTTGAGGAGTATGTGTTCAGCAAAGCTCAGCTTCAGCGACAACCTTCGTTCGTTGTAACACCGGATATTTCGACTTACTCGTACCAATTCAAGAATTGTGACTTGGCAAAGCGTAAGCCTCACGCACGATTCTCGAGGACTTCTCGGCCAATAGCAGCGTGGAAGAACTCCCGGCCTATGGACGTTCTAAACAACTCTGGACAAGCCGATATCGCACCAATTTTGAAACTTACTGGCGCTAGTAATGCAACGCATGTCCAGAAGCCTAGTAACGAAACCATCGTCAGCGCATTGAGCATAACGCCACTTATCCCGTTTGTTGAGTCCCCCGGACCCATTGGGTTGCCAGCATCTGGCGAAGGCTTGAACGACGACCAGGATATTCGTAGTAATGACTCGGTACTTCCCCGACCAGGGACCGATGTCAATAAAGAGAGTGCAGCCATGAAGCCCGACACCACCAAAAAGGAAATCAAGAAGATACAGCTGCCTGTAAAGGCACACCACAGTTCCTTATCTTGCGACGCAAATCGGCATTCTGAGCCGCTTGGTGATAGCACGCATCAAAGTCGTGGGAGCTGGCTGGATACGATTCCCCAGACTCCTCTCACTGAGTCTATGCGAAGAAGAAGTGATCCTTTCGCCGGTGACAGGTTCCGTCCAGCTTCAAGTCACTTAGGAACCAGTCAAAACTCCCGGTCTCGTGTGTTGGATGCAACACTGATTGAGGCCCTGGGTTCCGACAATGCGGACATAATTCCAGATCAGCAAACTCCTTCAATTCCTCCTCAAAGTGCTTCCAGGGTGATGGCGCGCACAGCAAATGTGAGCTCTCCTCAGAGCCTAACCTCGGCAAAGTCGAGCTACCGACCAGAGTCCTGGAGACGATCAGCTATCATAGCCAGGGGCGGGCTAGATTTTGTTGTCGCTGATGCCAGTTTCGAAGAGAGCGAAAATGATAAAAACGATCTGACGGAGGTTTGGAGCCGCTACTTGCGAAGGGCAGTTGCTCAAAGAGTTATGGAATCGAAAGATCGAAAAAGTTGGGAGTTCAAAAACGAACTGCGCTGGAGCAAAAACCTACAGTGGGAGTCCGAAGCTGAGCTGGAATCCTCCGACGGGCAAAGCAGCTACGAGGAGCGTCGGAATGATGACACGGAATCAGATTCTTATAGTGTAACCACCTCTGGAAGCGAATCGACCAGATCAGATGGGTCCTCCCCGAAGCGTTCTGATGGGCTCTCTTCCAATTCATCGAGCAGGACCAGAACGCCATCTCCCACCCTGTCCTCCAGCAGTGGCAGTAAAGACAATCAGTCCTCCCAAACTCCCAAGAAGCATCAGCCAGATTCGAAAGAAAGTGGCCCAAGGGCAGTCTCTAAGCACAAAAACTCTCAACGCTTATCGCAGGTTATGTCCCCTACCGCGTCCTCCCCAGGAAGAGGTTCTACTTCGAGGCTTGCGCCTCTACACAGCCCTCGTCAACTGGCTTCATCGTCATTGGTAGCCCTCGCCTCTATGGAGAAAGTGACTTTCGGCGATGTTCTAGACAGAGTGCCAGGAAAGTCTACTACGCATTTCACAGAAAAATCTATTGCCTGGCAGCCCGAGACTTTATCGATTACTGGCGATGTTTGCTCTACCTCTTCTTCTTCAGAATTCAATGAGGAAGATTATGTGTTCCCTACTCAGCAAGATCACAGAATATCCTTACATACAGAGCATGTTCATCGTTGTGAACATGTTCCTGCTGTGGTGCGGAATTGTGAGGTTCTCAAAATGTTTGACCACCCAGGTTCCTCTAACCCAAGTATACAGAGCCAAGTTACTCTCAGCTCCCTTGTACAAACGCCTGAGAGCAAGGAGATAGATTTTGATTTCAGCGATCAGAACTCCACTCGTAAAAGAGCTCATCCGGTTTCACCGGTCGCATCATCCGTCCAGGGAGTCAACACAAATAACGCTGGTTCTCTCCAATCTTTCCACTCTGCGTACACGCCTGGAACCAAACTCCCCAACATTTTAGATTCTTCTGATTTCCAAGGGATCTCAAACAGAGAAGCTCTAGCAACTCCTGTACGGGGCTCTCGAGAGTTTGGCTCGGCCACCAGCCTGGGTTCTACGCCAGAACACATTGAGGCTGCCTCTCAACTAGTGAGAAGCCAGAGCCAGTGGAACAAGAAAATGCCCGACTCTAAGCGAGTACGAGTTTCCCATTCTCGAGAGCACCTCTTACACTCGCGCCAGAAGACTATGGAGTCCTTGTGGGGCCGCGAGGAAGACGACTCTGATAATGGACAATTAACTTAATGAACACATATGAGATTCTAATTTATGATCAACAGCGGCCCCGAGACAGTGCCTATAATTTGTTGGGACAACTGACACAAAATCACACCATCGGCCACGGATGGTGATGCCCTAATATCCGTCGCCTCGGAACAAACTATGTGACAGCAGAGAAAGGGGGGGTACACTGAAGAATTGACAAGAAAAAATAAGCGTGGGTAATCGAGAGCTTTCAACGTCTGAAAAAAATGTCATACTCATTCCGAGCGTTCCGCACCTCGCCAGCTCGAGTTCCTCGCATCTCGCTCTTTTCTCGCCAATTTAAGCGATTCAGCCATTACAATGCTGACTCGGCTCCTAAAGTGACGCTTCCGAGCTTGTACGATATGTTTTTATCCAAAGAACCGATTGTGACGCTTACTGCGCATGACAGTATTAGCGCGAGACTTGCGGACAAAGCTGGTGTAGATATTATATTGGTCGGTGACTCACTGGCCATGGTGGCCATGGGATACGAATCTACTAGCGAAATAACGTTAGAGGACATGATTTATCACACGAGAGCGGTGCATAGGGGTGCCGAACGGCCTTTTATTATCAGTGACTTGCCCTTTGGTTCATACGAACAAGGCCCCGACCAGGCGCTTGCATCTGCCGTTGCAATGATAAAAAGGGGACGTGCAGAATGCGTCAAGTTTGAAGGCGGGCGTGAGCTTGTGCCCACAGTTAAGAAGCTCAGTTCATATGGGATCAGCACTTGCCCTCACATCGGACTCACTCCTCAACGTCAAATTTCCACAGGCGGATTCCGAGTACAAGGCAAGACCGCAGATTCTGCAATAAGCGTTCTGGAAGACGCTTTGGCTCTTGAAGAGGCTGGGGCGAACTTCCTACTACTGGAAGGACTACCAGCCCGCGTTGGTGAGGAGATCACAAAAAGCGTGAAAATACCTACCATTGGGATCGGAGCTGGCCCCAAGACAAGTGGACAGGTTCTTGTACAGCTAGACATGCTCGGGGGCTTCGATGCCTTCGTGCCCAAATTTTTGAAAAGATACGCCAATCTGCTGAAGTATGCGACGGACGCAATTGGCGAGTATCAGAAAGAAGTCAAGTCGGGCCTCTTTCCGGCCAAAGACAATTGCTACACTATGAAAACTGACGAGTATCGAGATTTCTTGCAAAGAGCTGAGAAAGTCAGGCAGCGAGGACTGACACAATCGCATCTCAAAACTTAAAAGCCTCATTATATATATCAACATGAACAAAGCCTTTGCAATATCGCATGAAGCCTCGAGGCATATAAAAAATCAGGCCCAAATACTCTATGTATAAATCTATTAAATATGTCTCGCGTCGACAGCTTCATCCGTGCTCATCGTTCGGGGTTAGGGGCTTATGCACTCTCTTTTTGTTCAAACCGAATTCTTCGAACTTACTGGAGCTGTCAGTAGCCCAAGCGTGATGATAGCATTGGGCTGATGATTATTAACTTTGACACCAGGCCTCCTACTTGGAGTCCTCTCCCTCACAGTAAAAGGCCAAATCACCACTTTGCTGGTGTTGTTGCCTATGCACAATCGGCCTTGCAAAACGACCAAAACCACGAGTCGCCCCATTCAGTGACACAAACTCAGCTGTCTATTCGAATTCTTGAAAAGCGTTCACTAGCGAGGGCTAGAGAGTATGAGCTGAATCGGCAGAAGGAACAATGGAATCCACACAAGGATGCTAAGATCAAGGGAGATCCCTCGAGTACTTTATTTCTTGCAAGACTTCCTTATAATGTCAAGGAAGACCAGATATCTGCTGAGTTCGGGGTGTATGGCGCAATCGAGTCAATAAGAATCGTGGAGCCTCGAAGAGGATACGCTTTTGTAGTCTTTGCGGGCCCAGAAGGACACGAGAAGGCCGTTTCAGCTGTTCAGCGTACTGCAGGCGGTATGTTGTTCCATGGAAGGCGAATTATCGTTGACTTGGAACGCGGAAGATTGCAAATGAATTGGAAGCCTAGAAGGCTAGGAGGCGGACTCGGAGGAAGGTTTTCTGTGGCTCGACAAAGAGCCGAAGTAGCTCGCTCACATCAGATCTTACGCAGAAAAGTCAGTCCTCCAGCAGACGAGCCACAAGGCTTCAAACCCATATACTCGGGATCTCAGCGGCGTGCGGGACCCTATGAGAGGCACACATCTGCTCCTTTGCGAAGTCAATCGCATCGTTTTCCCAAGACAAGAAATGATACGCGGTCAGACACGCGCTCAGATACGCGCACCTCTCACACTGACAGCCGTCAAGGTGTACGAGTCAACGAGCGCTCTCAACAGAGTGAGGCTGGGCGTGAATCGTCACGTCGTGATGATAAATTCGGCAAGCCTGGCGGGAGAGTGTTGCGCCAGTACTAATAATACTTCATTGCCTCTTGTCTCTTCCGGCTAAGGAGATACATGTCGTAGGACTCGAGCTCCAGGAAACATACTGTAGCCAGGTAGCACATCCATGCCACTACGGCCGCGAACAATTTAATTGCGATATGCGTTGAGAAGCCCTTCGCTCCGCTGTTTAGTAGCTCGACAATACAGTCATAGGCGGGTTGCGTATGTGCTAATGCGATAAACTGGGCTAGCAGCGAACACATCAGTGCAGCTGAGCAACTCAGCTTCGACGAGGGCGGTTCCCCTCTCTTAGTTCTCTCGTATTTTATGAATTCACGGAGAAGATTTCCGTAAACAACGGCGACTGGGCAGACTGCGAACCAGGAAAGACTCAATGCTTCATCGGGAAGCAGTCGAGAACTCAGCAAATAGATTGCGCCGGTGCCAATCATCATTATGCAATGAACTGTCAGTAAAAAATCCTCGGTGGCCATGGAGAATGATATTCAAGCGTTAAGGTTGGGCAGAGTAAATCCAACCCGAAAGTCTGGCCGCAGGGTAATGCCAGTCGAGGGTTGCACAAATAGGGGGTGAGAGCACGCGTTTCATCGAACTAATCGCAACTAAAGGTTTAGCAGGCTCTGTGTATCTGACACAATATGTCTAGTCTCAATAAAAGCTATGCAGACTATAGAATTAATTGAGTGGCCACGCTTCTAATTAGCGGTTCCCTGTTTCCACTCTTGGCGAGGTGACAGCCAGGTTCAGGGTTAGCTAGCATATATTTTTCAGAGGCAGCGGCTCACTCGCATATACTGATTTCACAGCGGAGAAACGAGATTTCTGAGCTGTCTGAGACTGATTCCGTTGTGCTGAATGGATTTTCGTCCGTCGAAACTCGGTACTCAGCAATATTGGGAGGATTTCTACAAGACTGAACTCAAAAATTTCAACGAAAACCCTGAAGATACTGGTGAATGTTGGTTCGACGATAGTGGTGCCGAAGATCGCATGGTCGATTACATTGACGAAGAGCTGAACAGTCATGGCGAAGGAGTTGGGAGCACGCTCGATCTGGGAACTGGGAACGGCCACCTCTTATTTGCATTACGCGAGGCTGGTGTCAAAGGTGAGTTTCTTGGGATTGACTACTCCTCGACGTCGGTCGAGTTTGCGTCGAAAATCGCCCAATCTCAGGAAAAGTTTACAGACATATCCTTTCGGCATGTGGATTTTCTCGCGACTCCCAATTGGACGAACGCTCAATTTGATTTAGTGCTTGACAAAGGAACCTTGGATGCTATCGCGTTGAGCGGAGTCCCAAACACTGCTCAGATGTATGTCTCCAATGTCATGTCTCTTGTCAAGCCCGGCGGACGTTTCATGATTACTAGTTGCAACTTCACCAAAAGCGAATTGTTGAGTTTGATAAGTATACCAATGGAGGGGGAAATTACATATCCTTCGTTCACCTTTGGTGGTGCACAAGGAAGTTCTGTCGTTACGCTCATTTTTCGAAAGCAGCTTTAATAGAGTCGTGCAACTCGTCTCGTTGAGACTCTGATCCGCAGCGTACGGCATATTGGTGCAGCTTTCCGTCTTCAAAACCCGTAAACTTGACAAATTTCTCTGTATGTAATGATGTGGGGAAGCCCTTTGTGAGTTGCATGTTTTTACCGACGGGTACGTTGAGCGACACGCGAAGAACGCCATCTGCTCTCATGACCAGGCGGAACTTTTCGGTTCCCTCGAGCTTGTTGAGCTTCAAAAGCCCCGTCCCTCGCTCTTTCCAGGTTTTTTGCTCTGTTTCTGTTAAATCAATTGCATATAGCCTTACTTTCATTTGTAAAACTGCCTCCTCACCTTCTTCACCGGTTCTCACTTCTTGTTTGCTCAGTTTTACTGTTGCAAAGGTGTCTGGCTCAGGAGAAGACTCCTTGCTCGCGTTCAAGTCAGAACTCTCTGGCTTCTGCTCCTCTGCCTTCTTCTCTTCACCCGTAGACACTCTATTGGGCTCAGGCTCTGTTGCTTTTTCGCTTTTGGCTGTTTGTGAAGGCTCGGCCCAGGGATTTTGTTTTGTGGAGTTCAATTTAGCACCAAATTTGCCAGCGCCGCCAAACCCTCCAAATCCATTGAAGCCGGAGCCAAACGAAGAAAATCCTGTAGGTTTCAGAGGTTCTGTTGGCTTATTCGAGGTTGCTTCTCGAGTAGCTTCACTGCTATTCTCGGAAGGTCCATTCGCCTTCTCGCTGTTCTCTGTAGTGGGTTCATGCTCAGAGGCCTCATCTCCTTTGGCGGTCACCAAACCCGGAGCCTTTGTCTTTTTCGTTACAGGCTCTCTGCGCTCCGGAAAGGTCCCTTCCTCTTCTTTTCTCGTATTGTCAGAAGGGAAAGGCGAAGATTTCTTAGCTTTAGCGTCTGCAACCTCCGTCATATGCTCTCCATCGGATGGCTTTGTTAGCTCCTTATCGATGCGTTCCTCCGAGTTTTCGGGAATGTCATTCTTGACGCGCTTGGTGTCGATACTTTCCTCACTCTCGCGAGATCTCTTCATGGGGAGTGAGCTTACACAGCAGCAGGAACGCACGACAAAGGACATACCTTGAGCACATTAAGGCACGAAAGTTAAGGAAACATTCAAAAAAATATCGTCTTGTGTAAATTTATATGCTGATATATGCGGGAAGCGTTGACTATTTTTGGTGAAGCGTCGTACTCAAACCGTACGGCGATCTGTCATGTGTTTGATGATTGCACCCTGGCCAGCAGAGGCGAATGCACGCTCCATCCAGCTCAGCAAAGCAGGGCCATGGAGCTTGCCTTGGCTGGAACCACTGGCTTTAAACAGATATTTGACAAGAACAGTCTTCTCGGTCGAGTTGAGTGTGTTGATTGTCGCGTCAATCTCAGACACTCGCAACGAGGAAAGCACCAGTACCACGTTGCCCAATGCTACATCCTTCACCGTCTCGCTGGCTCCGTAGGGCGGATTCGCTAGTGCAGTTTTCAGCGCCGCTGGGCCGTTTCCACTCGATAGCGACGACTTTATCGATTGCCCTGCGGAGTGTACGTCCTCCAGAGTAACACCAACATCTTCTACTACCGCAACATTATTCACAGGGCTATCGGGGTCAAACCGGTCGATGTCTACTTGCCTAAACGAGACGCTCATCGCAATCACTTCCTGCTGTTAACGCTTGTGATCCTCCTAAGTAGCCCCCCTAAGCTCCCCGATATACCCTGGCCTGACTGTCCGTTCTCAGGTGACTCTCCAGAGAAGTGCCACCTGACCTAAGAAGAAGCCCATTTGGGACCTCGGTTGTCCTTACCCTTGTGCATTGTCGAACCTTTCACCTAGCCCTGATTTGGATGCTATGACAGGAACCAATTTTTCTTCTGATAATTGAAATTTGCCTACAATGTGGCGCCCGCGCTTTTGTAGTTTGCTGCTCAGCTATCTAGGGGCTCTCTGGGCATATCATGCGATCCTTTTTAGTCTAAGTTTGTAAGACGGTAGGTGGGTCTGTAGAATAGTTTACCCTTCGGCGTTGCGCAAATGCTAGCTATATATTGGTGATAAATGCAGCTACAATATATCTAGATTTAGATAGCATTTCCGAGACTCTTAAGCAAAGTCTGGAGATACGTCTCCGCGCTGTCAACGACAGAAAGCACGCCATTGACGATGACAACTGCATCAACGCCAATATTCTCAGCAAGGGTTAGAGTGCTGTCAACGGTGGTGTCAATCAGCTGGAAGAGACCAGACACATCATTTCCGAGAGGGCCAAGTTGGGCTTGGACTTCGCCAGAGCCCACGTTAACCACAGCGGAAAGCCCGCTTCCAACTCCGTACAAGACCTGGATGACAGTGCCCTCGAGGCTCCTGACAATGTCGGTCAAGTCGTGGAGGGGCTGAGACGACTTGGACACCGCCTTGATCTTGCCGTCCAACGAGCGGATGGCATCCTCACCTTGGTTAATGGTGACAGTGACATCATGGACAGAGGGAGTGTTGTCGGGAACAGGTGCAGCAATGCCGGCAGAGAAGAGAGTGAAAAGAAGAGGGAGAGTAGGAAGCATTAGAGAGTACTGGAGGTGTGCCCGAAAAAGAGGGGGATTTTGGCGCTATTTATGCTCTTCAGGTCATTGGCATTCTTCCACCGTGTCTTCTGCAAATATGCATGCGAACATAACTATGAAACCCTGCGTGAGCACTGAAGCGAATTCCGCTATGCCTTCCTCGGCGCCATGCATAATGCTAGTGTAATCCATAATAAATCACTGAACTCGCAGCTGGACGCAATCTCATAAAACATCTCGAAAAAACAGTCTGAGTCTCGCACCTTGACGTATATAGAATGGTAATTTCTATTTCGGCCGCTCCGTTGATCAAGGATTTGTAGTTCCTATTCAGACCGTTTCTTTGATCAAATATGGGGCAGCTCAAGCTATGCGTCAGAATTTTGACGTGCTACCCTAATAATGCTTCCTGCAGTACTTCCTGCAGTACCCCCATCCTGTGATGCCCTAATCCGACCGTCAAAAACCATCAACCCTAAGCGAGTTTTCTGATAATGTGAAAAGTGTGGTGAGCGCTGAGGTCGACGAACCTAGTTATTGTACGCGACGCCAAGTTTCCTTTTTTAACTCCATTTTGATTATCTTATTTCCCTCATACCTTTTTTCGGGGTGAGTTGTCTAGCCATTTCTACAACCCAGGAGTTCGGAGGGAAACCCTGAAACGCACCCCTTTAGTCAGTGTATTCCTAATTAGCCTCCGCAATAGGCGCTAAAATTCGAGAAAGAAGAGCGAGTCGCTGCAGGAATTCCTCAACTCATAGAGCCAAATTAACAAAGGATATGATGAGAATTTATAATTACTTGAATTCCTATTATGCTTGGACATTTTCGAAGAGCAACAGATCTACGCGTCATGCTTTATTGTTTTCTGACCTGCGTTCCTAAAGTTGATTAGTCGACAGACTCGATGTTGGGCGATCATTGCAGCTTCCCAGGAGCTCCCGAAAATAGAACAAAGAAAATTAGGATACAAAACCTTCTAAGAATTAAGGCCGGGTACGTAGAGCCATTTGTGAGGTAGAATTAAAAATTGTACAAACCGACACAGTGGCCAAGCATCCCAAAACTGAACTTATTGGGGCAATTGTGATTGAAGGCGTTTTCGCAAGTCATGCGGAAACGCGAATTCATAATATGCAGGGCAGCCATGAAGCAAGAACCTGAGCTTGAATAGGCACTAGAAGTTATTTATGGCCACAACCCGAACCTTCTGAACCTCGGCTATGTGATAATCTTGAAAAGCTTTCGTTGGGAAATATGGGACTAAATGTAGGATAGATAGAGATACAGCTAATAGTCGATAATCCAGTATGCTGATACTCGGCTGGCTCTTTGAGAAGTAATATTGGCTTGATTTTTCTGGATCGATCCCCAGATCTAGATTCAGACATCGAAAGTAAGAGCTATCTTATATGAGTCGAAAGAACCAGCCCAATCAAATTTGAACTAAATATAAAGAAGCCACTCAATTAGCGAAGCGAGACCAGATTTTTAACAGAATAGAACCGGAACCAAAAGAGAGCCGGAGCCAGATCATCGCTAGAAATCCAGTAGAGCAGAAGCTTGGCCAAAGTACACAGGTACACTGAGAGCACACCTGAAGTGAAGAAGCATTCTGTCTATACAGGGATCCAAGTGGAATATACATCACTCAAATACGCTTGTTTTCCAAATCTGAATTCTATGGCAACGTAGCTACAGCCTCGATCTGAAGCAAAATATCGAAAATTACGATATGATGATGACGATGAAGAGACCCGTGAAATTCACCCCTGTGAGGGCACTAGGTGGTAGGAAACCGATATAAGTATTTTACATATATCATTCTACTCAGAAGAAGCAAATTGAATTAAGCTTTCTGAAGACGCCAGCCTAATCGAATTAGCAGCCCCTACAGATTAGGGCGTGACATCATCGTCATACCCGTACCCTCTAGTGCCTGATCGAACGCGTAGTTGAAGCTAGTGACCTAGCCCTGCTGTGCTTATTTTTGTAGTTGGTTTAGGTTCTGGGTATGGATCTTGTCCAGCGGCCAGTCAACTCATCAGAGTTCTCAAGATTCACCTGTGTGATTTAGCATTGTAAGTAGCGCTTGACGAACCGTAGCATCCTGAGGCGTTGATAGTGCGTGTTAGCTCTCTAGGCTCAACAGTCACTACAATCACCCCGTAAAGGATGAGAATCTTGAGGCTTAAGTTATTCGTCACTGTCACTACTAGAGAGAGGTCCCTGGTGTCTACCCACGCGGGCCCTACCCTGCACCTGTCTTTGTTGGACTTAGTTTGAAACTAGGGGCAGGACATGGCCATTGAGCCTCAGAGTTGTCCAGTAAGAGGCCTCTAGTACACGAAATGTGCCAGTAACGTACTAAAAGCCTTCAAGAATCATTATGTTGAATGGGGCATCATATAGCAACCAAATCAGGGCTAGGTCACTACTTGCGACAGTCTTGTTGGACATCGTGAGATTTTGAGTACAGGTTATGTTCAGGGGTCATTCCAGTTAATTTAACAATGTGCGCTGTATACACAAGCTTGGTATCGTTATGAATAAGTGTATTTAACCGTTTTCGACTTGTGTACTGATCGTTCTCTTACATCGCAACTACAGTAGAATTGGGTCGTTGGGTTCAACAACTCTCTTCCCAAGGCGACCATAATCAACTGTTGCTTGAGAATGAGTTGTGTATGCTGATTATTGGCTGTTACCCTTCGACACCGCATGAATTCGAACTCTATGTTAATATCGAGTGTATTTACATACCTAATGGATGACTTGTTGAACATCTTTAATCAACGTCTGAAGGTACTTATCAGCGCTGTCAATAGCGGAAAGCAAACTATTAAAGGCTGTGATTCCATCAGCGCCAAACTCCTCACCGAGAGTCACAGTACTGTCGGTCGTATTCTGGACCAATTGGAAGAATTGAGACAGCTCAGTTCCAATAGGGCCGAGATTGTTTTCAATTCCCAGAATTGCTGCGGCAACCTCTGTAGTAACGTCGGTTCCGATCTCGTACACAACCTGGACGACAGTGCCCTCAAGGCTTCTTGCGATGTTAGTCAATGACTTAACGGGATCAGAAGACTTGGGCACTGCCTCGAGCTGAGGGATCAATGCCTTGACGGCGTCTTCTCCTTGGCCAATGATTGTTGCTATGTCGTTGGCAATTGACTTGAGGCTGGGAACTGGCGCAGCAGTGCTGGCACTGAAGAGGGCAAGAGCAAGAGGGAGAGTAGGAAGCATTAGTGATTAGAGATGCCTTTCAGAAGACGGAAGATATGGGCCCTATTTATGCTTTTTGGATCGTTGGTGCCTCCCATGTGCCTATTGCGAATATGCACACGAGAACAACATGGAAACCCTGCATAAACGATCTAATCGAATTCGATTATGACTTCCTTCCCGCATCATGCACGGCGCCAACGTAATCCATATGGCTCCATTGAACTCACAGCCGATGGCAACGTTGTGGCAACTTTATAGGATCGCTTGGCAAAGGCATACGAATCCCATGCTCGGAAGCAGCAATTATATTAAGGCGCTTTTGACCGTTTCGTCGACGAAATGCTGGGAGGCCCAGTTGATGCGCCAATAATGTGTGTGTGTTTTACCCTAATAATACTTCATGCAGCACCCCCACATCTCATGATTACCCAATTCCGACATGCAAAAACCAGCGGCTCTAGCGAATCTCTTATGCAGAGTGAAAAACGCTGTGCGCATGCAATAATTTTGGCCAAAGTTTGTGTGTAAAAGCGAGAATATGTTCTCAATTTGCCCAGCTCAGTCTCAATGTTCTTTTTGTGCCAAAATCTTTCTTCATAGCAGATCGTCTGGCTCCATCTAAAGATTAGGGATTCCAAGTGTGCAACCCTGAAATGTACACCCCCCCCCTTTTAGACTGTGCACTCTGATCAGCCTCCGCAACCGAGGCCAGCAAACGGGAAAAAGACCTCGTCGTAGGGAATAGAATATTCTCACCAAAATAGCCACAGCTATGGAGAATAAACATACCAGTATATGCAATCCTATAAGTTATGTAGTGTTTTGAACCCTGCGAGGGGTAATAGACCTAGCCCTTATCCATCACGCTTGTCTGAGTAACGTAGCTAAAGCCGATTTGTTGACGAATGAAACACTGTGTTGAGCTCACTATACCTCCTCAAGAGATTCCGAGTCTCAACCATAGGCGGCAGAACCTAGAGCAGAATCAAGATCTATTGATGTTTATCTATCATCAAGTTTAGTTTAAGTTTTTGAAGCTTGTAAGAGTAGCTGTTATGCTGGAGCTGAACTGGTCCGAACGATTAAGGTATACATTTTGGGGGATGATATACGAGTTATGCGGAATTGAAAATAATAAAATATAGGGCAGCAACGAAATACCGTACCGAGCTACAGCCCGGGTTAAACCTCATGTACGCTTTGAAGTCAAACTCACGATACCGTAACTTGCTAGGAAAGGTCAGAATTTTACTTTAGGCAGCAGACGAATGAAGGCGGAAATAATAGAGATTTGACACATAATCATCATCCGGTGATATTGATACTTCATCTTGATCTCCATAAAAGAAAAATTCTGCCCTACCGACTAAATCTCCATGAATTTGATTTGTCGAAAATAGGAGAAAGAACATCGGTCTATACTAAGAGAAACAGCGTAGATGCGATTCGTCCAAGATTACATGGCCACTCATTTTTTCGTACACAGACCAAAATAGAACGGGGTCGATTGCAAGTACAACAATGCATAGCAGAAATGGCACAGAAGTAGCTCAGAAGCAAATTAGAAGGTTGTTGAGTATCTGAGAAATCTTCTGGTAGCATACTAGGGATCTTCAAGCTTCTCATCAACCCCCGTGAGATTACCTTTGCAACATTCAAGTAGGTACTTCCGATGTTTTGCGTCGATATGTACAAAGACTTGCAGCCTTCAAGTTTCCCACCTCGCGCTGCATGACGTCGGCGGTGCCTCTCAAACGCATACCTCTGCGGAGCTCAATGATCGCTCTCTTTTCGTTGGGCATCACGTACTGAGAAGCTGGAAATGTCTCTTAGATGTCGCAACGTCGCACACACAATTTCATTCTTATGTGAGCCTCGCTTATCCAAAAGAGCGTTAGATGGTCAATCTCGCATGTTACGAATATGAGCTCAAACAGAAAAAAAAGAGCGTGGCCCCTCGGTAGACTCACTAAACTCGGCGAGGTGGCCCAACTCTAGTCTAGATCAAGCACGCCAGGGAGCTGCCAGTCAGCTCACTGGAAAAAAAGTAACTTACTGAGTCTTGGATTGAGATAAAGTGATCAAATATATATAATATAAATACCCAGTAGACATAAGTGGATTCATAATTCACTGACAATCGTTTCTGAGTGAATATGGAGCAAATTGCAACCCTGAGTGTAGGTTTTAATGGAAGCGGAAAGCTAGAGTGAGATTGGGTTTAACGTGTATACTATGATACGTGCTCTGATGTTGCCTGTTGTGTGATGTGTTTGATAAGTGATGTTCTTATTGTGTGATTTACTTGCTTATTACTGTGGAATACCTGCTATATATAAAAACTGCGAATAGTACACTTAACAATCAGTTCACGGACACATATACAGGCACAGGCAAAATCATCTTCTTTCAGCGCTGATAGACTACGTTAACGTCGCGCTTCAATGCGCATACTATATACACTAAGACGATTTATTGAAAAATCCTTCCCTTTCAAAGATCGCATCTAAATCATTGCCAAGCCTCTAATACAGTTATCCACTTCGTTGGGTTCGGTTTTGGAGATGTGCGCGAGAACCTTGGGTTAAATCGTCCCAGTTGGCTCTTCCCGATTTGGAGATGCCTGTAAATTGTTAGCTGATGAGAAGTCAGCATCACTCTGTAACCCATGACTAGTGTATATAATCATATCTGCTTCTTACCACAAGGCCCCTTTGTACCCTTGGTGTCTAATCTAGCGTTCCCAGTCCCCACCATCAACTGGCGGCCGGCCCTCATGTGACACAACTAACCAATGTATAACTTGACTCAGTCCGGAATAAAAACAGTCACCTGATACGACTTTAAGCGAACTAAATAAATTATCTGTGCCCAGAAGTGCAAAGTGGAATTTAGTGACAGACTAAAATGACAAATAGATCCCAAATTAAAGTTTGAGTCCTTTCACACGCATAAGTACAATCGACGGACGTATTGGCTCCGCCAAGCAGCGAGTTCAAAGTGCTCCCAAGGAAACCCGAGAGGATCTGGGGTGGATATTTGAGAATATATTAATTAATGCAGAACTAAGTAATTTTGAGCTTTGCGAATCTGCATACTACGGTTTTTGAGGGTGGATTTGCCCCATATCTGAACGCCGCATTTGACCGGGGTTTGTCGCTCCACTGAGATCACTAAAAATAGAGATGGAGGACATAAACAAAACAGAAAATCTATATACTTCGCTGAAGAATGTTTGTAATCCGCCTGAATCCGCATTTTATCTCGCATCTTTGAGTTTTCTCCTAGCTATAAAGCCGAATTTGTGACTTAATGTACTTGTTGAACACACTAGCAACTGGCGAATCCCAGTCATGAAAGTTCAAGCATCCGATTCCTAATTCGCCAATGCGCCCTGCATTAAAATGACTGCATCTACTAGAAGCTGATACTATATAATTTTCTCGGGGTTGTCACAATTTGTTCTCGACGTAGGTATTTTTACAAGGGTCTCCTGCAGCATTGTCTGATGGTTGAGAAATGGTCTCTAGCGGAACAGCCTCAAGCCAAAGTATCTTTTTGATGCTCCCAATGTTGCTCTCCAACTCGGGATTTGGCTTCAGGTTATTTTAGGGACTGCATGCGAGTGCATTCTCATGAGTTTTTAGAGATTAACTTCCAAGCCCTCAATTCCAAACATCATACAATGGTTGATTTATTGAAGTCTCGAACCGAGGTGATAGCGTTGGGCATTAGCAGCATTCGTTGTTAAGGTGTGTGTCGCTGAACTCGAAACGTTATCAGAGTTGGAGGTTCATATGTGTGCAAGACATAACATAACGCACCTAATTGACCGGGATCTAGAACCGGGTTCATTGCTTTCGTCATATATTTAGACTGCATCATGCGGGAATCATTCGAGGACCCTCGGGGGGCATGCGGGCACATATTCAGACATTCGTATAAAGGAAGTTGAGCGTGATTAGTAGTCTCGTATTCTAGTTTATGCTTGGATTGCGACTATGAGAGTTCTACTTCTTTTCGCTCTCTTCACTCGCGCTATTGCTGGCAGAAACTTTGTCGTCCTGCCACTCACAGTGATATCTCCAGAGTCACCGGAAATAGAAGAAGGATATGAGCACCAAGGCTTAGTTCCGAAGCCATTTCTAAATAAAATCTCTTTGTATCTGGCATCCTTCCAGCTCGGTGGCCAGGATCAACATGCTATACTCAGCACAGGCTCGGCAGATCTCTGGGTATATGGCTCGAAGTCAGGGGCTGAAGTGACATATAATACGCAATCAGCTCGAAGAGTAGGGGCGCCCTTTGAAATCGGTTATATAGACGGCACCACAGCTAAGGGCGAATACTACTTGGATGACCTCGTTTGGGGGGGTATCAATGTAAAACTGCAATTCGGTGTCTCGGAGAGTAAGCCCTCTAATATTCCATATGGTGTCCTTGGTATTGCAGACAAGAGTCTCGAGGCCTCGGCAGATGACGACGATAACAATACGTACGAGAATCTGCCCTCAGTTCTGAAAGCTCAAGGGCTGACCAAATCTGTCTCATACTCGATCTACATGAACGAACATGGTGGAGATATTGTGTTCGGTGCGTTTGACTCTTCCCGCTTCTTTGGGAAGGTCAAGGTCTTTGATATCGATACAAAGAGTGGCTTCCGAGTGCCATTTGAAATAAATGGACGTTCCCAGACAGCAGAGCTGAATAGCGGATCAGGACTTAGTTATCTTGACAACAATATCGTTTACGAAATTGCCATAGGCTTTGGGGCCGTATGGGACAACGATGAGAGGGCCTTCAAGATCTCTGAACGTCCTGAGGGCGACTTAGACTTCAACTTCTATGGTGTGCATATTACCATGCCCAACTCTGAATTGTGGCACCGGTACAGATCCGACGATGACAGTCCTTTTTACTATTATTTCACTATACTGCCAAATTTGCTTTCTGATGGAGTCAATCTGTTGGGGGAGAACTTTTTGCGCTCTGCATATGTCATTTATGACCTCGAGCATGAGCAGGTAGCCATTGGCCCCGCGAATCCCAACCCGGGTCGTTCGCATTATGTGACTATTGCCAAAAAGGGTATCAAACGTCGCTATACGGTTTGAAATGCTTTGAATGTGGTGCAGTAGTTATATGGCTTTGATCGGCAACCACTAATTGCAGATTAATTAATCAGCTCTCTTATTCTCTTCTATATACCTATGCCCTGGCGTTTTCAACTTACATTTCAGTACGCTTTTAATTTGTAGTCTAGACCAATTGACGACAGCATCGAAGCCCGTCTCATTATACAGCCATTTAGAGACCCACCACTAGTCGGGGACGCTCAGCAACATCCTTCCAGCTGCGAATGCCTAATCTCCACATAGAGCATGCGCGAGTAAATAGCTGAAGCACCAGGCGTTTTCGCAGCTTTTGAGAGTTATATTCGCGAGGCCCTGAACAGCAGGTTTTGCACGCACATCCTTGAGTTAGGGGGATACACTGGAGATTCCTCCCGCGCTGGTGTTAGCGAGCCCCAGCGCTTCTATGATATTCGCGTGAGGATATATGTTGGCTCCAAGTAGCTGTGTTGCCTACTATCTCAGTCTGTTATATAGGAAATTAAGGATTATACGAGGGAAACCACTAAAGTCACCTTTTGAAGGTACGATATGATGGAAGTCTTGCATCAGTACCATACTTCTTGTTGCCCGTCACAAAGTAAGCAAAGCATGATAAATGTCCTGATAACGGCCAGACCACATAGCCCCCCTTACATCATAGGGTGAGTCGTCAACATACCCGTACCCTCTCCTACCCGATCGAGCAGTCAAATCGCAGGTCAACCCCAAAGAATCACTCATTTGGGGTGCGGAGAGTCATTGACATATGGGCATATCACGAAAAAGTCAGAAAACAAAAAAGCACGCTCTCACAATAATTACGATGTCACTTTTTCTGGGAGGGTGATCTGTTTGTTAATACATGCGAATCGTGATCAATCGCACAGTATTACTTGCAGTATCGGACGCTTGGATAAGACATAACAACATACTTCGCTTAAAGACCGTATTACATATGAGTTTCTCTTGATCGGTTTCATAAGGATTTCAAAGAGAGATACCAGTATTGTCGCATTAGTATGCTGAGGTCAATTTCCTCCGGAAGTCGTTGAGGGAAGACCACTTGTGAAGAATAGAGGATTGTTGTTTGACTCCAGAATGTTTTTCTTGTCGGCGGAGGACAACGATGATAGTGGTTTCAGGTCAGAATCACCGCCATAGGAGCCCGTTGCTTTACGTGAGGAGCGCCGACCCGGCTTCTGACTACTCACGCTAGAACGGCGTCTTTGAAGAACTGCTTCGGGGTTTGAACCGGCATCTTCTGGAGTCAATGAGACCATTGTGGCACTCTTCTCTCTTTTGTGGTGAGTTTCGGACAGTTTCCGTTGCTCAGCAACTGGGATATCTGCCTCAGGCGGCTTGAAATTCTCGTCACCTTTGAGTGTGTTGAATCCTTCAGGGTGAACCTTGTCGTATGCCCAAGTATCGCTTTCGCTTGTCGTCGCCATTTGCGTTTTTTCAATTGATTTCTGGGGAAGAATATCGGCAATACTAAATAGCGTAGAACATAGATGACCTCAGCCTTATATCTTATAGTGGGTTCAAGACGTTAGGGTTCACGATGATTGTGATCTCGTGGTTCGAGGGTTCATGAGTTACGACAAATTGCCAGATGACGCACGCCTCTCCACGCGAATTCGCCAATAAACGTCATATGAGGTGCATAAGCAGCAACACGAAAGGGGCGCGCTTCAAGGGCAAAAGCTGTGTTGCGGCCGCAATGCATAGAAGATGTTCGAAGCCAAGAGGATAGCTGCCCCTGTCAAAATGATTAGGATCAGTTTCCTGTCGACGTTAAGAGTAAAATTTAAATCAACCGTAAATTTTAAAGGTCACTTTGATAATTTTGGACCCCATCAAGAGGCTTGTTCGGCCGTTTTGGAGTAACCCCGCTTAATTCTCCTAGATCCCTAGAATTCCCAAGATGACTTGAAATATGAATGCGAATTTATCTAAATAACAAGCTTTATAACCGTCTTTAACGCAACCTTCGCTAGATCGAAACCTTATAGATACGGAGGGCTTTCAGGTACACTGTAAGCTGCTTATGAATGGTAATTAAGGGGCATATTGATTGAGGAAGCGGATGAATATATAAATTTGAAACTAGCTTACAACAGCCTGGCTGATCCATTCGTGTACATCGCGGTTCTAAGCCGAGCTTGATGGAACATCCACAACGAAACAAAATCCAGTTCAAAGCTTAGAGGTGTCGACCAACTGCGTGCCGAAAACGACATCCCAAAACCTCGTGGTGACGCCGAAGCCTCGCTGGAAGTCCTTGTAATGGTGATCAAGATGCCAAACTTTTGTGTCTTTGAAAAATTTGGGCAGCTGTTTGTGATGAAGGAAGTAATGCGTCAGGTCATAGATCACGTAGCCCATGTGAGCGCCGGCAAAGATAGCAAGCGAAGTGTAGTACTCGCGGAAAACGAAATGACAGAGGTGGTATAAAGGAGTGCAAAACACCACCATGAGTGCCGGGGGCATGACGAGTCGCATGCGGTCCATTGGCAAGAAATGGTGGACGCCATGCATCAAGAAATGGAGCGTATAGAAAATTTGATGCTCAGGAAGATAATCATCTAGGTGGAACAAACAGCGATGCATGAGGTACTCGACCAAGCTCCAAAGGCATAGGCCAAATATGTAACACCCAGCAAGGCCGTACCAATGCAAGCCCTGAAGAGCTACGGACTGCACCCAGATATTGAACGGAACCCAAACTAGCGGAATGAGCCACCATGGAGTCAAGCTGAGGGGCTCGAGGAAGTTGCCGAAAATGGGGGCAGAGCCATACTTGTAATGACGCGGCTTATGAACCTGAGTGATGTAAAAATCGCGAGTCCAATTAGCGGTCATGACTTGCCACAGCATGGGCTTGTTCAAGTCAATAAATTTATTGTCTGCGAAGTCCTTTTCGATGTCAGTGACTTCATGCAGCGCTTCATACAATCGTCGCTCATTGTCATTACTGAGCTCGAGGTTTCCTGACGCGATGTCCATATCGACACGGAACTCTTTCGCCTCTTCGGCCCGGTCAGGGGGGGACAGCTTCCCGATTAGATACTCTTGCAGAACAACATAGGCGCTCTCGCTGTGCTGATGCAATGCAGGGTCATCCATGACGAGGGAGACATCCTGGTCTGCGACATCTTTGATGAGGTCGGCGCCGCCTGGATGATCCTCGAGGAAGTCGGTCACATCATAAACAAGAGATTCTTTGAGAGTTACGACTGTACGCCCCTTCTCTCGCAGAGCGGCCAACTGCTGTGCAGTAACAATGCTCTGACTCATGGAAGATATTATATATCGAAAGCAAGAAGGTAAGACTTAATTCTTCGGCCGTGCCTTCAATTTGCACCTTGACTGATAATTTCCTTTCTTTCTGACTTGGAGTAGATATATAATAAATTCACCCTGGTCGCGACCTTCGTCAAAATTCGCTTTCGCCTTACGTACATTCCAGGAAGAGGTCACATGTCGGGTATCTTCACGACCAGGACGGCATCTATAACGATATATCCGAAAAGGGTACCTTTATAGCATTGCAAACATGGCGACGATCAAGGTAAGAGTAAGGTAATCAGACAGTCCGATTACTCGATATTCGCACTGAAAACCTCAGTGTCTTTCAATTAGCAGAGCAAAAACAAACACAAAAAATTTGCCTCCGGCCGGAATCGAACCGACGATCTCAGCATTACTAGTGCTGCGCCTTACCGCTTGGCCACAGAGGCTCTTGTTATAAGCGCTTCTGAATAACCAGCTATATAGTAATAATACGAACTTTAAACACAGTCGAGGAGTGCAGAGCTGTTCGTCAGACCCTAAGCTCGAGATTTTTTTTTGGAGAAATCGGGCCAGAGTGAAAAATACAGACAGGCTTGCAATATGAGTGTTCGTGTTAAATTGATTACACGCGATGAAGAACTCAAAGTAGACGAAAGCCCCATTTATGTTCCCGCAGACCTGAGAAGATTTGGCTTCTCTGAGGTTGTCAATCAACTTCTACAGACAAGCGAGCCAATTCCATTTGACTTCTTGGTCGATGGTACACTCCTGCGGGGGTCTCTGGCATCATACCTAGCATCCAAGGGACTATCCACAGAAGCCATTGTCACAGTTGAATATGTGCGTGCTGTTTGCCCTCCCACGTTTACAGCCAGTTTCGAGCACGAGGACTGGGTTTCCAGCGTGCATATATCTCGATCAAAGCAGAAGAGCGAAGGAGTGATAGCGACAGGATCCTACGACGGCGTTGTTCGTGTCTGGAACCGATCAGGGGAAGTGCTGAACCAACTCGCGGGCCATCAAGCTGCAGTTCTCGACGTGAAGTGGGTTGGCCCTTCCAAACTGGTGAGCGCCAGCCGAGACCGTAACCTCCATATTTGGAACACAGAAGGCAGAGAGCTCTCGGCGATTTTTCGAGGACATACAGGCCCAGTAACCTCCATCGCTCCTTTGAAAGGCGACAACCTTGTGAGTGGAAGCCAGGACACAACACTTCGCTTGTGGACAACGAGAATCAAAGATCTCCCGGACATAGCCGAGCCGGAATCGAGCAGACAACAAGCTAGTATCAAGCGAAGAAAGGTCGCCGAGAAGTACCTCAAATCTGCTCGAACTAAAACTAGCTTGGCGACTTTGTCTGGCCATACAGCTCCTGTCACTGGCGTCGCTGCGCACCCCATAGAGGCAGACGTCGTCTACTCAGTGAGCGAGGACCACACAGTCAAAACATGGGATTTGGTGACATCGAAATGCATTGACACCAAAGTAACTGGCTTCTCGCTCTTATCTTTAGCCTCTCTAGGCTCTACCACACAGCTGCTAGCATGTGGCTCCTCGGCAAGACACATCACTTTGGTGGACCCGCGATCAGACACACATGCTAGTGTAAAACAACTGAACGGCCACAAAAACTTCGTCTCCAGCATTGCTCCCAATCCCGGGAATGCCTATCAGCTTGCATCTGCATCTCACGACGGCACAGTCAGACTCTGGGACGTGCGTGCCGATAAGTCACTGTATACTATCGAAAGAGAGCAGGTAAGCAGCGAGGAAAGAGACCTGTTCAGCGTCGACTGGCTCGATATACTGGTAACGGGCGGCAGGAACAAGCAACTCGAGATGATGTCCTCCCCAAGCGCTTAATCTTAGCACTGCTAATAATTAGAGGGATTTTAACTTCATCGACTATAAATCAAGCTGCTAATAAAAATATCTCAAAGATCTCAGATTCACCCCCCTTGCATGCATGAGACAGATGATGGGAGATATAAACGATCTCGCATAATCAGGCTCATTACCACCCATCCAATTGCCTCATGTCTGACCGATTTCAAGTTAGGCAAATAGACGGTAGAAATATCACCTACGATTTAGCCAGAGGCATAGGCCGCGTGCGTGTTATTTCGCTAGCGGAAGATGTTGTGCAACAAAGCGTGTTCGAGGAAGGGAACCGCCATGACTCGAAAGTGATGCCTCACTTCGCTGAGTTCGACAAATTGATAGTGAAGATACAGCTTCTCAAGAACAAAACAAACCGAGCTGCCCATCGAACACACCTAGAGATGCTGAGCGACCCGCGGTTACGAACCTACGCGCTGGTGGACACCCAATCCGATAGCATAGTAGCCTGTGCAGAGTGGGCTCTGCCGTCCTATGTCGACCCTCCTTTCCAGGTCTCGTCAATCAAGCGACTCTACATCTTATTGCTCAGAATCTGGTATGGGGTTCTGGACCGCTTGAATCCCTCTGCCTCTATGGAGCCTGTTATCGAAGTTTATCACGAGGCCGCTAGGCGTATTGGAATTCAAGTTGAAGATGTGGACCGGCAGATTGAAAAGCTGCAACAAAAACCGTACAGCGAGCTGAGCCAAGGAATCTACCCCGAGAAACTGTCCTATTATTTGAGAGTGTTCGGAGTTCGCACAGACTACCACGGTGAAGGCTTAGGGAAAATCCTCCTTTCTGCGTCCTTAGAGAGTCTTAAAAAGGAAGCCATCAAGCCGCCAATGCTCGATGGACCCGCGAAACTCCTTTGGCAGGCGGCTCCTCTGGCAGCTAACTTCTATCGCAAGATGGGTTGTTCGGAGGGGCCAAGTACCACGCTGGAAGGTTTCGAACACACCGCTTTTTATGTAAACGTTGATTGAGCCAAGGCGCCAGAGTGACGACGACCCGGGCAATTCGCCCACCCGGTGCTTCAAAAGTCACATGGAGTAGGCTTCCCTATATTTATCTGCCAAGCTATGGCTATTTTTTTCGAAGAGTTGCTATTTATATATGCTGGTTATGGTGTCGATGTGAAACAAATTATTAGGTCAAAATGCTGCAGGCAGACTTGCTTTCTTCACCTGGGAGTTTAGTATCTGCAAGATCTCTCGATCTCTTTTATTATTGACCTACTCGACAGTGACGCTCTTCGCCAAGTTCCTGGGGAAATCCACGTCCACCCCTTTCTTGACAGCGAGCCAATAGCTCATCAGCTGCAGGGGGATGACGTTCAGAATCCCTTGCAGGCAGTCAATTGTAGCGGGAACCTCAATTGTGCGATACTTCGGATCGAATCTGGAGCCATCTCCCTCGTTGCAAATGATGATGGGATTTCCACTGCGGGCGACCACTTGGTTGACGGAAGACATCACCTTCGGGAAGAGTGAGTCTCGCGTAGCCAGCACGATCATAGGGAGGTTTTCATCAACTAGTGCGAGAACACCGTGCTTAAGTTCACCAGCAAGAACACCCTCAGAATGCATATAGGAAATTTCTTTGATCTTCAGTGCACCCTCCAGCGCCGTTGCGTGCTGGAATCCACGGCCGAGAAGAAGGAGTGATTTCTTACCGGCAAGCACGCTGTCACACATGTCTCTAATCTCTGTATTAAGCTCCAGGACTTTTCTGATTTGCTCACTGATTTTAGAAAGCCCCTCGACAATTTCCTGTCGGCGCGCCATCTTGGAGATACTATCATCAGACAAAGACAAGGCCATCATTACCAGCGCTACGTATTGCGACGTATACGCTTTAGTGGAGGCAACGCCGATCTCAGGACCAGCATTGATGTGAACACCACAAGCTGTCATGCGCGAAATGCTAGAGCCTACTGAGTTGACTATGCCGACAGTGAGAGCTCCTCTTTCTGTGCAGTACTTCAGAGCCAGAATAGAATCGGCAGTCTCACCGCTCTGAGACACGAATACGCAGGTATCATCTCGGAACACCGGCGATCGACGGTCGAGGAAATCGGATGCTAGCTCAACGCTCACTGGAATTTCAGTCAGTTCTTCGAAAATCTGCCGAGTCGCTAAACACGAGTGGTAGGAGGTACCGCATGCAATCATGATGATGCGGCGACAACGTCTGATGGTCGTGAGTAAAGATCTCAGACCGCCCAGTTGGATGCTATAGTTGTCGAAGTCGACGCGGCCACGCATGGTGTTGACAACAGAGTCTGGCTGCTCGTAGATCTCTTTGAGCATGAAGTGATCGAACTTTCCCTTCATGATCTGTGCAAGCTCCATCTCCAAAGTTTGGATTTGACGGATTGTAGATTCGCCCGTTGTATGAGTGGCTCTGTGAATGTGGAGCTCTCCATCGCTGATGTGCGCGATGTCATCATCTTCCAAGAATAAGACCTTCTTAGTGTACTTGACGACGGCTGCGGGGTCACTTGCCACAAAGAACTCGGTAGGAATGGGTCCATCTTCCGAGAAGAAAGCTCGCGACTGAGAGTGGCGAAGATCTTCAGAGGTTCGGTTGCTCTGCATGGTACTCAAAGCACCAGTTTGGGCAGCGTTGACAGCGACCGTGGGGTCCTGGAACTCGACATCGACAAAGTCAACCTTCAAGGTTCGGTCAGTCTTTACACCAACAAGTAGAGGAGATCCCTTGCGACTAGCAATGACCTCGGCAGGGTAGTGCACACTTTTCACGAGCATACCATAGGCACCTTCAAGCTCTCTAAGGGCTAGCTTAGCTAGCTGAGTGAAATCCAGGTATCCACCACTGCGACTGTTCTCATTGTAAAGATAGCGGAACAATTTTGCGATACACTCTGTGTCTGTCTCCGATAGGAAGGTCTCGCCCTTGGAAATGAGGAACTGCTTTAGCTCTTTGTAATTGGTGATAATGCCATTGTGAACGATCATAAACTCGTTATTGGGATCCGAAGGTTGCGGGTGGCAGTTAGTTGGAGCAGGCGCACCATGTGTGGCCCAACGGGTATGCGCAATACCTGCGTGGCAGTCCTCAATAGCGTCCTTATCGAACAGATCAGTCTCGTCGACGAGCTTGCGAAGCTCCTTCACCTTGCCGACCTGACGGAAGAGAAGCTGCTTGCCATCATCTCCATCGATGGTAAGTCCTGCACTGTCGTAACCACGATACTCTTGGCGTTGCAGGCCCTCGAGCAAAGTGTCAACAATCTCCCTCTTGGTTTTGGGCACAAGATAGTTTATGTAGCCAAAGATTCCGCACATCGTGCAAAACTAAGCAGTATGGGGTTGCTCTGGGCGAATATGCTTCCAGCTTGGTTTCGAAAATTCGCTTCGATATAAACCTCTAGCGAATCTACTGCTGTCTACCAAAACTAGTGCGCTGGCTTGCTGACAATATATATTGTTTTCTTTGTAAAACGCACCTAGCCCATCAAGGGTAAGGGCGTTCCACATTTACGCGTGAAGCGAATCCAGCCCAGTTGGGAAGTTCATCAGAGTGAGAGAGGCAGACCCCGATTAGGGCTCCAGATGTCGTGAAAGATGAGACTGGTCGACCACATTTGCAGGGCCAAAGTCAAAGAGCGTTGTCTCAATAGCACCTCTTGGCTTCATGCTATAAGGCGCAACCTAATATGACTCTAATCAGACGATCTTCGCTTGACCCATTGTTTACTTTTGAGCCTAAAAGGGATAGGGCTCATATAGGGTGAGGGTAAGCTATAAATAATTTCATCAAGCTGTGCTGAGCAGTGAGTCTGCTAAAACACATTATGTTTCAAGGTTATTTTTGAAAAGTTTTCGAGCGCGATCATGGTGAGGTGATTTTTTTTTCAATAGGGGCCGATTGAAGCGCATAAAGTAAACGTTGGCCCTTTAGATACGTGCTTCCTGCCGCACTCACCCTGAATTTCCACTTTAGTGGACCCTCAGCCAACTGTCTTCGCGCTCGAGTTCATCGGGGCCAGCGTTGCCTTCTCCAGAGTCCGAAAAAACTACTGAATAGTGGTCTTATGCCGAATTTGTGGGAAGCTGAATGAGGAACTGCAGCCGCTCCAAAGACTGAAGAAGTCTATTGCTGCATTTAGAGCCATTGCAAGATCTCGACTGTAGCAACGCGACTGAACTCAGATGATACTTTCTGACTAGTTTAGTGTTGAGTGATCCAAAGCATTTGTAATTTTCGTTAAGGAAACTCGAGAGATGAATAGCTGTTGTCTTTTTAAAATTCTTCCTGAGAGTCAGACACCATGCGCGAGTAGATAGCGCTGATTGAGCTTTCGCATATGGAACGGGGCGAATCCAATTATGTCCTGGTGGCCAAGTACAGGGAGGCTTGTAGCCAAGCTTATAACGAACATTAGAATACAGACGAAATGATAGCCTAGGAATGTAAAGCTTGGGTCGATCTAGAGTCATCTCTGTCGTGGCGGGTACGGATCGAAGCTTTTAAAGTCCTGAGCAATTTAGCTCGTTGCCAATTCAGTGCTTAATGCCCTTTTAGCGATATCACGCTTACAATATTAGGCGATGGATTGTACGATGCAATTTCACAAAACACGTTGATCTAGGCTCTGTGTCGACTTTTCATTGGCTGTTGTGTAGAATGCTTGTTTTCGAGAACAGATCACTCTAATGCATACTATTAGTAGTAAGGAGGCTTGTGCATAAAATGTAGACCTAGAAGGATCTGTGTATTAGTTGCTTGTGTTATGTCCATTGATGTAGGTCCCTACTAATTTCTATTCGGGCCACCCCATTGGTGCGACCCCACTTGAGCAACCCCATACGAGGGACCCCTTTCGGGCGGACCCCATTAGGGCAACCCCTTACGCACGACCCCTTTTGGGCGAACCCTTTTGGGCCACCCCTTTCGAATGATCACTCTTGGGCGACCCCTGTTGAGCGGCCCCATTGGTGTGACTCCATTCGGGCGACTTCCATTAGGGGACCTCGATCCCCAATGCACAATTCTAACGTCCTTTCTCTCGGTTCGCCCGTATTTCAGACTAAAATACACAAGGGAGAATATTGGAAAATTGAGTATAAATTGCGGGCTTGAATAGTGTAGAAATTGCATAGTCACTCTTATCGAAATAGCACATGTTTGGGGTTCTGGACGCAGTAGTTCTCGCACTCCTTGGTGCTCCAGCATCATGTGAAACTTATCCTGGTGTAGTTCGTATCCCTGTACACCGTTCGAAGTCTGATTCGCTCCACCAGCGTGATGCTGGCTCGGAAGGTATGCTAAATGAAAAGATCAGAAACCGTGAGTATTTTTACTCTCTTCAATTTGAGCTCGGTACGCCTGCTCAAACTCTGGATCTGCTCGTTGACACAGGGTCAAGCGATTTCTGGATGATGTCTCCTGAGACAGCTTTATGCCAGAACGGCGATTGCCTGGAGGGTTCTCAGTTTGATGCGTCCAAATCTTCCACATTCAAGTCTAACAGCTCAAGGTTCCAAATATCATATATGGACGGCACAGGTACCGAAGGAACTTGGGCTCAAGACGATCTCACAATCGGTGGGGCCGACATAAAGAATTTCAACTTCGCTCTCGCCAATGTCTCAACCTCCAAGCATGGTATCGCAGGTATCGGTCTTGCTAAAGGTGAATCTCCTGTCATGAACAAATATGGCAAATCGTACGCTAATTTGCCAATGCAGCTTAAGTCCAGTGGACTCATTTCTCACATCGCTTATTCTCTTTATCTCGATGCTTTATCGGACTCTGAAGGTAGTCTTCTTTTCGGAGGCGTTAACACTGGTGCTTTCCACGGACCCATCTATACGCATCCCATGGTCACCTACGATGAACCGTATATCAACCGCTTGGCCCTTAATCTTCAAGGCATGTACGTGATGGGCTATAATGGCACTCAGCGAGAGTGGGCCTATTGCGACCTCCCCATTCCGTTTGACTCCGGCTCCACTCTCAGCACATTGCCAGCAGAATTTCTCGATCCTCTCATGAACGCATTGGGTGCGACCTATCTGTCCGAATCCAATCAGTATCTAGTCAAATGCGACCCGCTGTATAATAATCCTGGAGGATTTGGTTTCGTCTTCAGCAACATCGAGTATCTCATAAATTGGCGCGATATCCTCCTAGACATAGGGGATGGATACTGTTTTGCTGGCCTTAGTCCGGGCGACGAACCTGTGTTTGGTGACAACATACTCAGAGCCCTTTATGTTGTATATGACCTGGAGAATCTCGAAATTGGTATTGCTAAAGCCAACACAGCTTCCTCCATCCACACCTCGTATCAAGCCATCTCTGGATCAATTCCTGGACAGAAAGCGCCTGGTTACAGCAATACGTTCATCCCCGGCAAACCGATTCCAACCTCAGTTGAGGTAAGTATCACAGTTGGTGGAGTTGCCACATACAACGCAGTGAATTTTGTTCAAGACATATCAAGCAAGAACTCCAGCTCCAACTCCAGTTCGGGCTCTGCATCTCAAACCTCAGGCTCTTCGGCATCTGCTACTTCAGGCAAGAGCTCGAATGCCGCTCCTGCACCCAATATGATTTTTGCAGGCGGCATCATTCTTGGATTCTTCAATTTGATAATGCTTCTTATTTAGTGGGGAGTTGTCAAACTGCACTGAACACAACCTTTCAGCAAAACCTTTGCAGAACCTAAAGTTCTATATCTTAGTCTCCCGTTAAAAACATATTGACCCCAACATCACCTTCACAGCGCTAGCTGAGCAAATAACGACTGTAATCAACGCTGTGATGACGCCAAGCGGAATCTAGTTGGCTGCCTTAGCAATGACATCCTTGTTGCTGCTGAATAGTCAGGAGAAACTCAAACAAAGTGAGTAAATCAGAGTGCTGATAAGAAAATCCATTTCAACAAGCGAAGAGGTCGCGACTCATGCGGCAGTTTTGGCAGCCTGTTCTGCTTTCCACGACCATTCATTAACAACAACTTCACATGTAAAGTGACGTGGGTAGCAAGTTCATCGACACAAATGTTGGATTGTTTCCAGTGGGATTGCTGTCTGACGATTGTTCTATCGGCAGCATTAGGTTCATTTAAGACTGAACAGTGTGGAGGAAGCTGGGAATACTGTTCCCCGTCGCTCTCCCCTAGGCGATGCCTAGAGTAACTCCGGATAGCGTTGTGAGCCGCAACAAGAATAGCACAGGTTTTATTTTTATCAGGATTTCCCACAAACATGGAAAAACGAGTTGATTAAAACGAAAGAAATCAATTCGGTAATCTCAATTGTGCTAAGTTGGTGTTCTTGGGATATATGTTAGCCGGTTCATGCTTAACCTGAAGAAAGAGGGAGTATGCATGCGTCTTGCTATGGTGTGCATGTAGCGATTTCTTGTCTGCTCACTCAGAATTAATGTACTAATTGGCTTCCATGGGAGGAGTCTGACTTTGCTACGAGAAGGTTTTATTGCCTGACTTTCAATGTCTCATCATCACCAAACTGAAAGGAACAACTTTAGATTTGACAGAAATGCCCGGGGCTTAGCGGCGTCGATCAGGCCGGACAAGCTGTCTGAAATTAGTTGATTCTGTGACTTAACAAGTAAAAGACAGCCACCTAGCTATGGAGACGCGAAATTGTAACTAGTATTCTTTCGTCGGCAGGGATGTTTGATTTTCATTTATCGTAATGCTTTTTATTAGAGAGTGCTGCTGCATGCAAAATCTTAGCTACATTGTCTATTTGCTTGTTAGAGAAAGTAACGATGTCAGGGCAGGGTACTCTACAACGGCCTAGATTTTCTCAAACAGGCGATTGACTTTTCGGATTCTCAACTTCGAAAGCTCTGCTTTGTGATGCCTCCAAAAAATAGCAAAAACAAGCAGTTCGCTCTTTTACAACGTTCGACTTATGATCCTCTAAGACATGACGAGAATGCACCGGAAGGTGTTTTCGTCGAGCTCACCAATTTGAATGATCGAGAGCTTAAGAATCTCAAAAAGCCCAAAGCTATCAGCCTAGACGAGCTCGAGAAGCTCGAAGATGACTTTAGGTCTTCAGGGAGACGAGAGAATGAAGGCGAAGCAGCATTGTACGGCATAACTTTTGACGATAGCAACTACGACTACATGCAGCACTTGAGGCCAATTGGGACACACAAAGATGCATACTTCATTGGAACTGATGGAAAAGTTCGTGATAGCTATAAACCTCCTGAAGTTGGTGATCGGATGACACTTCATGAGCTACTCAATGACGGAAAAAATGCAGAAGAAACTCCTATGACATTTCGTGAGCATTACCAGGCGCAGCTTCCGCTCCAAGAAGCTCTTTCTGGACTTCAGCCCAATATGGACCCCCGGCTTCGAGAAGTTTTAGAGGCTTTGGATGACGATGAATACGTTGAGAATGACAATGACGCTGATTTCGTAGAGTTGATGAAGACTGGCGAAGTGCGAAGTGAAGCAGAATGGAGAGCTCTCGCCGAGCGAGAAGTCCCAGAGAATCTGGTGCAGGGAGAAGATGAGGAAGAGTGGGAGTTTGCATTCCGTAAGTTCAAGCTGGAGGACAAAAAGGACAGCGATGTTGAGGACGTAGATAGTGCTGACTTGGGAGCTAGCGACTTCGGAAGCGACTTTGGAAGCGACTTCGGCAGTGAGGACGAGAAGAGAGACACATTGGGTGCTCTCAAGTCACCAACTGGAGGTGCTGCAGCGCAGGCTTCAGATAAACAAAAGAAGAAGAAGAAAAAGCGTATCAATGCTAAGACTGACCTTTCAGGATACTCCATGTCCTCTTCAGCCAATTACCGCAACGAAGGTCTTACTTTGCTCGATGACACCTTTGATACCGTGGAGGAGGATTACGCCAGACCTGAGGTCGATGATGCTAATGACGACCAGCCCTTTGACATGGATAAGGAACGGCCGGATCTGGATAGCATTATGGACGAGTTCCTAGATAACTACATTGTCGAGGGCAAGCATCTATACAAAGTCAAGAAGTGAGCAAGTCAAGAAGTGAGCAAGCTCTCCGCTGTCTATATTTATTATTTTAATATATCTAAAACCGAAAATCAAGTCGCTCTCGCAGTCACCTCTGAACTCCAGCGCGGTCTCGTGAAAGGGTAAGGGGGAGGATATGTCGGAAAAAAATTAGGCATTTTGGAAAGTTTTAACAGCCATAATGGCAATTCGTAAAAAGTCATTGGCGCAGCAATTAGCCGACATTGCCAATCCTGAGCCTCAGGATTTTGATCCTGAAGATTTTGAGAACGCACAGGATATTTCTGGTAGCGGAGATGAAAGTGAGATAGAGGATATCGACCGAACCTCTCATTACGTGGATGTCGAGCGATCCAAGCTAAGGGACGATGGAATTGCCCTTTCTGAAGGGAAATACAAAGGCTCCAAAGCATCGCGGCGTGATATAGAAGAGAAAACAGACGACATTGAAGCCAATTGGGCCGATGACTCGGCGGGACAAAGCGAAAGCGACAGCGACGAGGACATGAGCAGTGAGTCGGACCAGAGTGAGGGCGCTGACGAAGAGCCAACGAAAGCCGTCAGGCCAGAAACGTCAAAGGAAATTGCACAGATTATTTCTAAAGAGCAGAAACATTTACTTTCAAGACTGAACACCGACAAGGATAGCGATGTTGAAAAGGGCAAAGCCGTCTCAGCTCAAATGAAGGTGTATGAAGGTCTGCTCGATATCAGAATACAGGGCCAAAAAATCCTCAACGCCACCAATAAATTGAGTGCTGATGAGCCGCAAAGTTCCACCGTTTTGCTCCCTTTATTGAATGAAGTTCTAAATCTCAGGAAACGACTGGCAGGCGAGCAAGATGGAGCTTCTCAACAAGATTCGCATGATGAACTCACACTCATTGATCTCGCCAATCAATCTGAGGCAATGGATAAAGAACTCGCGAGAAGGCGCGAATCCATTCTAACAAAATGGAGTCGCAAAGTTGAGCTCTCGAGTGGGAAGAACGCCCTTCAGTCCAATAAATTCAAGAGTCTCGGTCAGTCTGCTGCCCTTCAGGTCAACACAGTATTGAGTGATATGGAAAGGTTGGAAAAGCGCACCAAGGTAGATCGATCTAGCTATGGATTAGACGACAACCATCCCTGGCTATTCGACGACACTGATTTTTACAGACTTCTTCTCAAGGACCTCGTGGATCGAAGAATGGCTGACAGCACTGCGGCTGCTGGATTGAGGTGGAAAACTGCTGCTTCTGTGTCGAAACAGAAGAAAAAAGTGGATACTAAAGCTTCCAAAGGTAGAAAGCTGCGTTACAATGTGATGGAAAAAATTCAAGGATTTGATGCTCCCAGAAATGTATTCACTTGGTCTGATAAACAAGCCGAGGATCTTTATTCTGGCTTGCTTGGTGTTCGCATTTCAATGGACGATGCTGAGCCTCAGGTCGTCTCTGATGGTGATAGCGATACTGAGAATGTGCGTATAACAGAGAATTTCAATCTTTTTGGATAACTCGTATCACAATATTTATTATCTAAAGTTAACAATAATGTCAGCTAGTAGCCCTCAGTGGCCGTGACTACCATGGCATCATAAAGTGCCTCTATCAATCGCGCAGAGGACCAAGCTTGTGTTGGAGAAGAGTCTGCGCAAAACTCTCCATTCCTTTGTGTAAGCTCTGGTAAGCCAGCCCAGGGAGATTCAGCAATCAGCTTGACATGTTCTTGGATACGGTCCCGAGTAGCGGCGAGAATGGTCTTCGTGTTCTCGCCACGTCGTTTGGAGGTCTGAATGTAGGCCTGTAAAAATGTACCATAGAGCCAAACCCACTCTGGTCCCTGGTGATAGTTTCTCCCTTTAGACGTCGCGAAATCTGTGCTATCGTCGCTATTGACATAATAGGGTCGATAGTTTAGATCGGTAGGATCAAGGGTGGCCATCCCTACTGGGCCACGTAGAACTTTATCCGCGATATCCAGCGCTTTGGAGACCTTTTCTACGTCGAACAGCTCGGGAGCAACAACCACTGCAACTGTAAAATTCGGTCTCAGTTGATAGTCCTCATAAGGCTTACCAGACCGATAGCAATCCTTGTAGATGCCCTTCCTGTTAACAATCTTCCAATCGACATCGTAGCGCTCCGCACCTTCATCGTTTTCAGAAAGGGGAACGTAGTAACACTTTTCGAAACTTTGTTGAATCAGAAGCTCCCAGTGTTCGAGATCTATTTGGTCGCCATCTTGATTCTCTACTGAGCTGGGCCATTTATACCTGCCAGCTCGACGGAGCTCATTCACCCATCGCAAACAGCTTTTCAGCATTGCAGTAATCTCTATAGCCGCTCCATCACGAGGTGTGCCTGGAACACCTTCGGAGCCTGCTTTGGGTGATTCGCCCATTTTGTCTTGCCAAGTTCCGCAGTTATCTTGATTTCCGCCAAACACGATTCCAGTCTTCCAGTCGGTCCATATGTGCTGGTTGAAACCGTTATCCTTCATATGCATATCGATGTCGGGCCCGGCATTATGCTCCCTGAACTTGATGCCCTTGGCGTGGCGAGCCAAGACCTCAAAAACAAGATCACCGACGCTTGATTCCAAATTTCCGGGTGCCTTCTCTGTATACGAGTCATCAAGAGGAAAACGGCGCTGTACTGTCTCGTTCAAAAGGTCGAGAGAGTTGGTGGACCTACAGTACTCTTGGATACATTCAACGAAAAACCAAGCAGCATCACGAGCATTGTATCGCGGGTCAGTACCTGAAGAAAGCAAATTGGGAATCAAACCGTATTTGAGAGTTGCGCCAAATCCCAAAATGTGCTGTTTAGCCTCCTCGAATCGGCCGGTGCGAAGTAATAGACCACCGACGCTTAAAAACACATCGCGACCCCAGCAACGCATGACACCTTCGCTGAAATGCGGAAGACCTGCGGCCATAGTGGAAAGAGGCTTGTGTGGAAATAGAGAGCAATTTGGCAATAGATTTACCATTTGAACACTGGTCAGAACCAGCTTGCGGTAAAATCGTGATGTGGTAGCTGGATTCAAATGCATAAGTTCCAAAGCTCTGTCTGTTGCGGCATAGTAGAGGCACAAAATTGTTGAAGCGAAATATCGAGGACGTAAGAATGTCGGGACTTCCCTCGTTGCCTCAAGCCGCTCCTGTAACCACGATCTCACCGGCTCAAACGGGACGCGGTTCAAAACGTATTCGAAAGCCCAAAGACCTTCTCGCAAATTCGCACATAATGGGTGGCCAAGATTTTGTAGGGCAACAATGTCTGTCAAGTGTGAGACCCATCCTTGTAAACCAGCATAAACGAGCGGCCCTAAATTGGGAACATCGTAAACACCGATTTGGTTACTCGTGCACGCGCGTTCCTCACCATCTGCTCTGTACAGCAGCAGATTAAGATCGAGCAGATTAAGATCATTCACGGCATCTGCCGCAGCTTTACTGTCACTTACGAGGTTTTCAATGTGATCCGCGTTGAAAGTCCTCGCAGTTCGCCACAATGCGATAGAACCTTGCGGAAACATTTCCGCCGAGATTTTGATCGTCGAGGATTTACCATCGAACTCAGGCTCTATAAAATCTAGTCTGTTGAGGTGTGTTTTGATAGGGACAATGCATTCTTCATGTTCAGTCACATCGCCATCCCTCACATGGGACCATCCACCAATCCACTCTGCCTTGGAGGATTCAAGTATAATCGGATGCAATTGCTGACGAGGATCGTCGTTTGCTCCAAATTTTGTGCGTGCCACAAGGAATATACCTTCACCACTCTCAGGGTTTAATCTGTGGACAGTAATGTACTGACCCTGGCAGTCTGTATAGCTTTCCGTCATGTTTTTGCGACCCATCTCGCTGTGAAGTTTGTTGAGCTCAGACTTAGCCTCTGTTATCCCACCACCAATCGTATAAGAGCGCGTTTCAGATACCACGTTGAGTGCGGTTGGATAGCACTCGTCATTGCCATAAGTGCATCCTGATGCAACTTGACACATCGCTACCAAGCCGGCTGTGGGCAGAGTATCTTCCACAGTGCGCTTCTCAGCTATTGTCTCATTGTCATGCGTCACTTCCATGAGCCACGAATGTGTCGATGATCCGGTGACCTCATTTCTCACAAAGCTGCCAATTGCATCGCCACCATTGGAGTGAACGACGGTGGACAAATCCTGTGGGGAACCCGCCATGATAGCTTCACGTAGCAGAGAGCCAATGCCAAGCCGTTCGACATAGAGCTTGTCCATCTCTTGTGACCCACTGAACAGCTCGGCGACCACGTACAAGTTTGGCCTCACACGGCGAGCCTCATCGAGAATGTATTCGCCGACGTGGAGGGGCGTTGAGTGGCAATTATCAATACGAAGTCCAGCGAAATGTCGGGCTAGCATACGCGCGTATCTACTCATTCGGTCCCAAAGATAAGGCGAATCTTGAGGTTTGTCGCCATAGCGTAGCTTAATGCAGTCCTGCCAAACGATGAGCTCCCTTCGTATATATGCCTTGGATTGAGGTCCAGCATGATCAACCAGTGGGTTTCCTGCCCAGACCCAGCCATTGCAAGCAAGAGGTTTGCTAAATCGTCGATCAAAATATGTCTCGATCAAGGGGGCTTCTTCGTTAACAACAGATCCGATTCGAGGCCCGTTAGGGTCTAGTCGAAGGTAACGTTGCCGGTCTATTATTGCAACTGTGGCGGCATCTAAGTCATTATTGTATTCTTCATAGAGCTGAATATTGACCTCATCCAACAGGGCTTGCGCGGAAGTGTTTGAACCCGCCACGTATTCTGCAAGTAAAGTGGAATCAACGGATCTCGCATACCGCGGCCCCAGACGGTCAAAGTTTTTTGAGGAGGCATTGATGAGCTGCTGGGCTAGCTGCTTTACGTCGTCAGGTAAGTCAGAGCTAGGGGTTCCTTGATAGGGATGCTTCTCAACAGCCTGCTGGAGAGACTCCACATCGACTACATAGAACTCCCAGAGCTTAATTTTTTCAGCCACGTTCTTCATAGATCTCACCACCACGCGTTTTAGATCATCCTCGTCTGTGATCTCAATGTGCTCTTCAGACCCAATTTTGAGCAGCTCAGTGTCGAACTCGATCGCACACATTAAGTGCGGCGCCGTATCTGGCGAATAAGCTGCATCCAGGTGATCGCAGAGCCACTCAGAGTTACTCGCCGTATGATTGAGCACAATATCACTGAGTCCAAGAATGTTGAGGCTCTTCAGTTGGTCTGTTAACACCACAATGTCGGACTCGCCATTGGGAAACGTTGTTGCGTCCCATTCAAGCTGGTCAGCGATACTAAAAGGGGAGTTGGACTCTCCTCTTTTATGAAGGGGAACAAAGTGAATCATGTTGTAGCCCTTCGCTGCAATATTCTGTAGCACAGCGCTCCAGCGATCAGACCGAATGCTCTCTGAGGGACTCACGAGTTTAGACAGCAAAGTTTGTACGCAGAGAGAGTTGGCAGTCAAGTTCTGGCCATTGAGCTCAAAGCCATTGGAAACCACAAAATTCCACTGGACTGAATCACCAATTCTCACTTCAAACGCACCCGAATGGGATATGTCCATGTCGATAACTGCGTTTCCCGTGAGGTGATGATCCAGCTTGAATTCCTGGAAAACGCTCCGATGGAAACTCTTGCCTGAAGCAGGAAAATTACATTTCAGACTGTGTGCGGTGTTTAACACCGGGGAAGAGCCTGGAATGACGATGCGCAAGGTGTAAGGCTGATGGGGAACAGGAAGCTGGAGAACCTGGCCATTGCTCAGCCTAGGTGTGGCCGCCTGCGAAAGCTCAAGACAATGAACATGCTTCGAGCCCATACACCCAAAAAAGAAATATAATCACAGCAACGAAACAATACCAGCCAGTCAAAGCCAGCGCCCGCCCGGTAGATTGAACCCTAACTCCACCCCACAGTAGGAGGCAAGGGTTCGCTTTGACTCGCGAACCCCACGCCCTGCTGGAGAGATCGATAGCCGCGACGAGCGAAATTGAGTCTTAAAAGCGCACAGGCTAGCGAACTGAACTTACAGTACAAAGTCGGCGTTCGATAGAGATTTGGAGTACTCCATGTAAATAGAAATGAATTCGCTCACAAACTTCATCTGTGCAGATGAGTCTGGTTAGAGACTGGATAGTTGATGAAAAGTATATAATCTAAGAACTTGAGAAAGAGATGAAGAGAACCAAAGAAAATTCAAATCTCAGGCGTAGCGCAATTACATCGAGCTGGCTTACCACGAAGCCCCGGGAATACCAGCGCTAGTAATAAGCTGATAATTGGGGGAGCCATTGTTCCGGCTAGCCTGTGCGATTGCAATCACATTTTGCTCAACTTCGTACACAGTGTATGCAGATCGCAAGAAAGAATCACCAAGAATGATCCTGTTCCTGCTCTGCGTAGAGGGGAAAATAGTAAGTCGATAGATGGAAGAATCCTGGTTGAATGACTGCAGCAACTCAGAGGCGGGAACGGTTACTGAGGTGCCAGAAAAGGTATATGTCAAGCTTTGATCGCCAGGCTGTTGGTAAACGAGGTAAGACTGACTATTATCATCCCACTGAGCACCGAGAGAAGCGGCGACAGCATTCGCGGCATCGGGCGGCAGAAAGGTATAGCTAGTACCTGAGTCGAGCATGCCAACGAGTGTGTAGCCTGCAACACTGAATTGCACCCCAAAGAAGGAATCAGCCTGACCATTAAGCAGCTGAAGCTTTCCTGTGTACGCCGAGGTATCTACGGCGCCGAAAAGAACGGTACCGTAGTTAGCGTCTATCGCGTTCAAGTTTAGAGAGTAGGCTGCGGTCTCGATTTGACCCGCATTTTTGAGGGCGAAAGGATAGTTGTCATAAACGCCATTTCCCGAGTAGTAACTGCTTTCTCCTTGCTGGCGGCCAATTCCAAACCAGCCCCATGGAGGGTAACCAGTGTAGTACTCGGAAACGCCAAATTGAGCATCAACGGTCACACCACCTAAAGTCAGTTGGTCCTTGTAGTAGTTACCTTGTGCGCCGCTTCCATCGAGATACGACATTTGAAAATTGTTGCTAATCAACTGGGCATTGCTTGGATTGTAAGTGTATCGGGCTGAGGTCTGGCTGCCGTAGACCCAAAGATCCGAAGAGCCAGTGTCGAGAATGCCCCTTTGTTCCTGGCCGCCAATGGAGAAGCTAACAACATAACTTAGGACTTGATTGTCAAGATATCCGAGAACGGCTCGACGGTGGAGAGCTATGTTCGATGAAACGTTTCCGCTCAACTTCTCCTTTGTGAAAGGGACAGCGACGTAACCTTGAGCATTGACGAGACCGCCAAGCGTGAAGAGAGCTGCGAGAATAGAGAACATTTGGAGTACAGAGAATCAAGTGGCTCAACCAGAGCCCTTTTAAAGTTGAACCGATCCTATATTAACGCATTTGATGGGCTTGGGCCCCCCTGAGCGGCAACATTAAGCATGGGCCAAATCTAGACTATCTGTTTTTGGAAAGAGCTGGAGCCGGTAAAATAGATCTATCTATCTCACCACTGATTATACAGCTCAATATAGGGAGAAAAGGAAGCAACACTAGCTTGTCGCACTCACAAATCCACTAGAGTCACCAAGTTCTCGGTTAATTCTGACGCATAATCCGCCAGTAGACCTCGCCCCGCTGCAGGGTAGACAAGAATAGATTTTTGCGTGATTTGATCCCTCGATTCGATCAAAAAAAAGGAGGTACTCACTGCAGGACACATAGCAGGAGGGCTATAGGTTTCTGATGCACGGCACAATTTAGTCAGAGCTGATGGTGTGAAACATACATTTCAGACTCGTAAACTATTCGAACCGCGACCCAAGGAGAACAACATGAAAGAGGAACTAAGCCAATCTGCAGTCTATGCTCGACATGTACAAACATAAATAAGGCTTAAACAGGACTTGAGTTATTTACACTGTAAAGCTAATAAACACGCTTCCCTGGGGGAACTGCTTTGCATTCACTCTCGTTGAGGGTTTTGCGAATGTTGTCGCGGTACGTGAGTTTAGTTTCATCGCCCGAGCGAGCCTGCCAGGACAGGGTGTGCTTCATCCAGTTGACATCGTCACGCTCCGGATAATCCTCTCTGGCATGAGCGCCACGAGACTCCTTACGGGCGGCAGCAGAGTGAGCAGTCTGGATGGCGCAAGTCATGAGATTCTGCAGTTCGAGAGACTCTACCATGTCCGAGTTCCAAATCATAGAGCGGTCCTTGGTACCGAGCTCATTGAGATACTTGTCGATGCGGTTCATCTCCTTGACGCCATTATCAAGCGACTCCTGCATGCGGAAAACACTTACGTCAGTCTGCATAGTTCGTTGCATCTCGTCGCGAATGGCGGCTGTTGATCGGGGGCCCGAGGCAGTACGCACCTTGTCGAGGTTTTCGATAGAATGTTTGCCGAGGTCTTCGGAAGTGCGAGACAGAGGCTTGCCCGGCTGCTGCGTGTCGCGAATGCGGAGCTCGACGGCGCGGCCGAAAACAACGAGATCGAGCAGAGAGTTGGCACCAAGACGGTTGGCACCATGCACACTCACACATCCAGCCTCGCCGCAGGCATACAGGCCCTTGACAATCTTCTCCTGGCCATTCTCCTGTGTGAGCACCTCACCGTGGTAGTTCGTCGGGATACCGCCCATATTGTAATGAACGGTCGGGAGCACTGGGATCGGCTCTTTTGTAACATCCACACCGGCGAAGATCTCTGCGGTCTTGGAGATACCTGGCAAACGCAGCTGGAGAACCTCAGGAGGTAGATGAGAGAGCTGAAGATAAATGTGGTCCTTTTTCGGACCAACGCCTCGACCCTCACGGATTTCGAGGGTCATCGAACGCGAAACGACGTCTCGCGATGCGAGATCCTTGGCTGTGGGCGCATAGCGCTCCATGAACCGCTCACCCTCGGAGTTGAGCAGGTAGCCGCCCTCGCCTCGAGATCCTTCGGTGATCAAGCAGCCGGAACCGTAGATACCCGTTGGGTGAAACTGAACGAACTCGAGGTCCTGTAGGGGCAACCCAGCACGAGAAACCATGGCCATACCGTCACCTGTACAAGTGTGAGCCGAAGTAGCACTGAAGTATGCTCTACCGTAGCCACCAGTGGCGATGACTGTATTATGAGCAAAAAAACGGTGTAGCGTGCCATCCTCCTGGTTGTAAGCGATCACGCCCTTACACTCTCCGTCCTCCATGAGAAGATCCATGGCGAAGAACTCGATGAAGAACTGGGTATTATGACGCAACGACTGCCCGTACAGAGTGTGGAGCAGCGAGTGGCCCGTTCGATCGGCGACAGCGCAGGTTCGGTAAGCCTGACCGCCCTTGCCAAACTCCTTGCTTTGACCGCCGAAAGCACGCTGGTAGATCCGGCCCTCTTCGGTTCGAGAGAAAGGCACGCCGAAATGCTCGAGCTCGATGATGGACTGAGGGGCCTCTCGAGCCATGTAGTGGATAGCGTCCTGGTCGCCGAGCCAGTCAGAGCCTTTGACGGTGTCGTACATGTGCCAGCGCCAGTCGTCCTTGTGCATGTTACCAAGTGCAGCGTTGATGCCGCCCTGGGCTGCGACGGTATGCGAGCGTGTCGGGAAGAGCTTTGTGACGCAGGCGGTCTTGAAGCCAGACTGAGCGAGACCAAAGGCAGCTCTCAAACCGGCGCCGCCGGCACCGACAACTACGGCGTCGTATTCATGGTCAATGACGTGGTACCTCTCGCTGAGGTGCTTCGAGGCATTCGTGCCCTTTATGTCGCCTACGGAGGCGGTGGCACGACGCAGAGCCGCGCTGTGGAAGCGTCGAACCGATGATCGCAGCATCTTGGGTTAAGAAGAAAGAACGCTATGGGCAGATCACTATGTCGAGGGCACCATTGGTTGGGAAATCCGGAGGTATCACGTGAGACGCATACTCGGCCCTGAAGGGCTGGCAAGTCACGCCGTGGACTCCTCGTGCCCAACGCCTGATATGGCCAGATCTCAGCTTGGACGCTCGAGGGGGGAGAACTTTCAGACAAAGGCATTATTGACGTAGGAAGTGCGAGAAATACTTAGGTAGAGAAATATGCAATGTGGAGAAAAGAGACGTGCATGACGCACTAGAAAAGCCGCAACTTTATTTTACTATTTAGTGCCCACGACGCACGGACAGAGTGCATATTACGTGCCGTGAGGGATACTTAGGCGACTTCTGTATTGCGCGGCTATTTGGATTCAAAGTACCGCTTTCGTAACAAAACAACGCAACATAAAGCATTAGCTAGGACTAGCACACAATCATGTGGATATTTGACTCACTCATACAGTCAAATTGCTCGAGAGCTGGACGAGACGAGTCAATAAATTCCATTTAGCATGGGGTCCATCGACTCACTCATACAAGTCATATACACCAGCTATTTGAGTAGACAACTCCTTGAGAATTGGACGAGATGAGTCAATAAATTCCATTTAGCATGGGGTTCATGGACTCACTCGTACAAGTCATGTACACCAGCTACTTGAGTAGACAATTTCTCGAGAATTGTACTAGAAGTGTTGTTAATATTCAAAATCACTAAGTCTCATTTAACATGGTGTCCAACGACTCACTCATACAAGTCATGTACACCAGCTATTTGAGTAGACAACTCCTTGAAAATTGGACGAGATGAGTCAATAAATTGCATTTAGCATGGGTTYCATYGACTCACTCGTACAAGTCAKGTACACCAGCTACTTGAGTAGACAATTTCTCGAGAATTGTACTAGAAGTGTTGTTAATATTCAAAATCACTAAGTCTCATTTAACATGGTGTCCAACGACTCACTCATACAAGTCATGTACACCAGCTATTTGAGTAGACAACTCCTTGAAAATTGGACGAGATGAGTCAATAAATTGCATTTAGCATGGGTTCCATCGACTCACTCATACAAGTCAAGTACACCAGCTACTTGAGTAGACAACTCCTCGAGAATTGTACTAGAAGAGTTGTTAATATTCAAAATCACTAGGTCTCATTTAACATGGTGTCCAACGACTCACTCATGCAAGTCATGTACACCAGCTACTTGAGTAGACAACTCCTTGAGAATTGGACGAGAAGAGTTGATAAATTTTATGTAGCATGGGGCTCATGGACTCACTCATACAAGTCATATACACCAGCTACTTGTGTAGACAAACGCCTCGACAGTTGGATAAAAACAGTTGATTAGTCTCGTGGCTTCCAGGTCTCGTCTCACTACAGTAGACAAACTCCTCGAGAGTTGGACGAACAGACTTAATTGAATCATGGATTCCACGCCTCATCTCTCACTACAAGCATGGGATCCATGCAGGTCAATTTTCGCGTTCAATTTGAGGGCAGCATAGAGGCAGCTCTCGCCAAGTAGATTTGCGGAGATGGGCATCAGGATGAGATTACGCCTAGAAGTGCCGTGAATTTGATACCAAAGATGCTGCATTGAAGCGTTCATCGAATTCCCCTAAATGCAAACTGTCAGAAATCTAAAATTTCTAAACATGCCTTGAATAGTTTAGAAATGCCATTACTAGTTATATTTTCCGTGGATGACTTCCTGTCGTAGATCAAGTAGTGGGACCAATAGTTGGGATTTCGTGTGGTACCAAATCAGATCAGTTGAAGGTGATGGCTAGTCTTTTCTACAAGCTGTTAACTTTCGTGGAATCTTAAAGTCAGAATCATTTGTAGCAATGAGTTCCCGTTCAAATTCCAAGTCGTCGATACTATTGACTGAAAAATATCAAAGAATGTTCCTCGCAAGAAATAGAATCATTTAAACTACAGAGTTAGTATAGGATGAAAGCTCACTTTTGCACAACTGTAAGCGATACGAAGGTCTCTTTACTCATATATGTACTAGTAATGGTGCTGTAGTGGTGGCTCTTATTGTTTTTTTTATCTTCTTACTGCTGCTGCTCATCAGTTTTGCTCTCTCCATACCAAAGATCGAACAGCCAAATAGCTCTGCGAGAACAAGGGCTGCTCTGGAACTCAACGGAGCTCGAGGTCGCGTGTGACTGCTGCTACACACCCGAGGTTTAATAATTGTAATTAGGCTAAGAACATCCGGCTCACTATTCATATGTCTTGAATGATGATGAGCTCGGCTGCTGTCCAGTAAGACACCGATTGAGCATCCTGCTATGCCAGCGTGAGCATGTATAAATTCTACTGACCACGAAATCCCATTTTCATTTCCTGTTCTCACTGCCTTTATCCAACCCGCTCAGTAGGTTGCAAATTCATTAGCACTTGATCCAGTCACTAGGAATTTTCCAAGGCAGGGTGAAAACTAGACTAGATTTCTTGATCAAGTGGATAATTTATAGTATTACTTACTGACGATAATTCTCAACGGATTCAAAACACATCCGGATAAGGGAGGGGTGAGTGGAACTGGTCTGTTAGTGACTGTTGCCAAAAGCTTGTCTTTGCATGTTCGCGATATTTATACCCTTCTTGTTGTACTTTAGAGCGTTTTTGGATTGAGCTTCAGCGACTAGTGCCTGGGCAGCGGAATTACCTGATTTGTCGGCCTTACTTTGAAGCGCAGCATTGCGAAAGACTGCGTTACGATACGCTTTCTCTCTGTCGTGTTGTGCTTTCGCGATATCTCTCTCTATTTGAGTTTGCCGCATTTGAGATACTCTTTGATTGGGGCTTGTGTACAGAAGAATAGAAGGGAGAAACTCTGTATTTATATCGCTTTTCGAGTGTTCGGAGCATTGATCCGAAAGCTATATTATACTCCTGGCTGCTTTCTCTTTGATATTATTTTGCTATATTTGAAGACCACGGCATCCAACTTCAGTGCCTGGAAGCTGGTGCTTGACACAGTACTTATTTAGGTCTCCGCATATGATGGTCACCTAAAATTAGACTCCCTGTGGCCAGAGATAAGGGACCCTGTCTCACTCATTACAATTTGACGGCGAGCTTGCCTCGGAGCAAACAGCTCTCGGCGGTAGCAGGCATATTCCGAATGTTCGATTGTTGCAGCAGATATAGTACGCCAAGAATGGTCAGCGCACGCAGCAGCAGAAGAGGAGCTCAATGATAGTGCAAAGATAGAATTTCAAAGTAGAGTACCATGAGTTTGTTGGCTTGGAATTGGAGAATATCAATGAACTCTCGTGATTCGTACTGCTTCTCTACATCGTCTACCTTTTCAATTGCTTGCTATACTCGGAGGCAACGGAAAGAAGCCGACATCCAGTTTGAATGCCCAAAAGCCGATACATAACAATATTTAGGTTTCTTATTTATAGGTCTACAGATATGGTAATCAGTAATAACTAGACTCCGCTGCGGTCAGATCTCTCGGACACTTAGAGCCTACACAGAACTTCTTGGTGTTAGGCTGCACGCTTTCTGCATCGAGTAATATTGATAAGGTCAATCTGGTCCTACCTTAATATATGCCGTCCAGCCTATATGGGTGAATTTATGATTGGGCTTCGTGTGTGTGGTTTATTTCAGATTTCTTTCCATCTTATACAACCTTACTTGAGCTTCAAGAGCCATACGATGCGAGTGCTATGCTGCGTATAGCAATGTCTCAAGGTAAAAGATTGATCTGGGATATCTGTTTTGAGAGGTTTGAGTTTGTTGGCCCAATATTAATCAGTACTCTTCGAGAAAACGGACTCTTCAAAAGCATGAGCTCTCTCTCTCTGATGAGGATTCAATATAGCCCAAGAAAAGAATCTGACTTTCAAGGACGGGCTTGCATCATCTTCAGCAAGAGAGTGGCCCGTACTAGCTGGCCTCATTATGATGTAGTCTACTCTAATCAAGCCTCACAAGGATTCTCGGCAAGTTTGTACTGAGGCCACCGTGAGCGATCGCGCTTAACGCATCATATGGAGAGAAGCACGCACAGCCAGCATTGATCTAGCTCACAGCGGTATTGTCAGTGGTAGCAAGCGCGAAGTTCGCGGGGCACATTGGGTGCTCGAAGAGTGTGACGGCTCGAGGTTTCGTCTCTCACTACAAGCATGGAATCCTTAAAATCGCATGTAAGACTCATTGAGAACTTAATTACGTACACCAGCAGAAACCGAGAATTGGACAAGAGGAGTTAATTATGGCTTCTAGGTCTCGTCTCCAAATGCATGCATGGAGAATTATCGACTTACATACCCCAGCTGGTTGAGTAGAGAATCTCTGACAGTTCTGTACAAAAAACATAAAATTTGTGATCTGTTAATATGGACAACTAATACTAAACTAAATCACATATACAAACTTACTTGAGTCGTTAATCTCCTCAAGAACTGGGCAAAAAAACACTAAACTAGTGATCTGTTCACATGTACAATTGATACTAAATGAATCACACACACGAACATACTTGAGTAGACAACTCCTCGAGAATTGGACTAAAATCATTAAATTTGGGTCATCTTTGGTACTTATATTTTTCGTCAATGCATTGTTTGTGGGGTGAAATTTGTCGGATCGGGTAGGGTAAAATTTTATGTTCACGCTGGCGACAGTCGAGGACTCGATCCGGCTGGACCCGGACACGTTCTCGCTCGAGCACCACAGCGCGTTGTCTCAGGAGATCAACCGCAAGTATGCTAATAAGGTTGTACGCGACGTCGGACTGTGCGTTGTTCTGTACGACGTGATTTCTGCTGCCGATGGTGAGCTCCGGGACGGCGATGGGTCGCTGTTCGTAAGCTGTCAGTTCCGACTGGTGGTGTTCGCTCCATTCATGGGCGAGATTCTGGTGGGCTGGATCTCGAGCTGCACGCCCGAGGGTATCAACGTGCGCATGGAGTTTTTCGATGACGTTTTTGTGCCTAACACGATGCTTTTCGAGGGCAGCCAATTCGTAGCGAAAGAACAGGCCTGGGTGTGGAACGTCAACGATATGGATCTTTTTTTGGACACCAATGAAAAGCTGCGGTTCCGCGTTGAACGCTCGGAGTTCAGTGCAGAGGGTATGAAGGTCATCGGCAGCTGCTCAGTCGAGGGTCTTGGACTAATCTCATGGTGGATGTGAAATCAGATAATAAACGATGTTTGGATGGGTACCCGGCCCAGGTGGCCGGATATCCGTTGCTCAAAATGAGAATGTACTCAATTGCTGGGACGACGATGCGACTCAGACAATCTCCATACACGATAAGTGGAGTGTTTGAACTTGAAGAATACTACAGGCACAAAGTCTCCTAGTTTTAGCAGATACTTAATTATTGGTTCATGTAATTTGCATCATACATCGCAGACAAACGGGCTCAAGCGAAATGGAGATGCACAGCAATTGAGCAACGACCATAGAGAACTACGTCTAATAACGGCTTGATTGCAATGCAATTATTACGCGGCTCAAAGTCTACGCTGCAACTAACGTGAGGCCGCTTGATCATGGTATAACACCCAGTCACAACAACCATGAAAGGAGCTCGTTATACACTCCATAAGCCACTGCTCTCACATCGTCTACGCTACGACTGACGTGCGGCCGCTTGACCAGCATAATATAAACCCAAACTCTAGGAATACACACGAAGTTGTGATACATAAGCCTTCTAGCATCATTATTGCGGCTCTGTGCTGCCACTTCGCGCTTGTGCTGCGCGTATTCCCTGAGACCTTAGGAAGCTTGCGCTGTTTCTGCCAGCAGTTTAGTAACTTAGTTGATTCCTAAGTTTACGACGCTCCAGCTCCACCATAAAGCCCGGTTTCCGATTCCGTTTCGGGTCTGAGTAGCGATTACTTGCTTCATTCAGCAACTTTTGCTCAGAGGCTTACTTCCGTGCCCGGCCACTTCAGTTGTACTGCATGTACTGCGACGTGCTCGAGAACTTGAGACCCCCCTTGATCACCTTGTCTACCGCAGCAAGGAAGTCCTTCTCTGTGGCCAGCTTGCGGCGAGCGCGAATGGCAAACATACCTGCCTCCGTGCAGACTGAGCGCAGCTCTGCACCTGTGCTATTCGGACACAGCCGCGATATCAATTCCCAGCGGATGCCTCTCTCTACACTCATGCTCTTTGAGTGGATGCGGAAAATATTGGCTCTTCCGTCGACATCTGGCAAAGAGAACTCAACTTTACGGTCGATACGCCCCGGCCGGAGCAATGCAGGGTCAAGCGTGTCAGGGCGGTTTGTCGCGAACATGACCTTGATGTTACCTCGTGGATCGAACCCGTCGAGCTGCGTGATCAACTCGAGCATTGTTCGCTGGACCTCGTTGTCACCGCCAGCGCCATCGTCGAAACGCGCGCCGCCAATCGCATCCACTTCGTCGAAAAAGATGATGCATGCCGACTTAGTGCGGGCCATTTCAAACAGCTCACGGACCATCCTCGCACCCTCACCCACATATTTCTGTACGAGCTCGGAACCAATAACGCGAATAAACGTTGCGTCGGTGCGGTTGGCGACAGCTCGAGCGAGAAGCGTCTTTCCTGTGCCTGGCGGGCCGTAAAGCAGTATTCCCTTGGGCGGGTCGATACCCAAACTGGCGAACCGTTCAGGATTCAGTAAGGGAAGCTCAACAACTTCACGCAGCTTCTCAATCTGGTCCTTGGACCCTCCTACATCGCCGTACGTCACGTCGGGCTTCTCCTCAACTGTCATCATTGTCACACTAGGGTCGATGCGTGGAGGGAGAGGCAGCATGATCCGGTACTTGTTGCGCTCTACGCCAACGCGCATGCCCTCCTCAATGTCCGTAGGCGAGACCTGGTCGCCCAGTGCCACAATGAACTTGGCGATTTGCTTGATGTCGATGGCGTAGCTCGTCTTGTCAGCATCGCTCTCATCCTGAATGATTTTAGTGCACCGCGCGACCTGCAAGGGCTGGTCCTGCTTGATGCTAAGGTTGTCGGCCATTAAATCCCACTGGTTTGGTGGTGCAAGGCCGGTGTCGCTCTCGGAAATGCCCACCTTCTCGCTGATGGACTTAAGCAGCTGCGCAATGTCGCCGTCGATGGCTTTCAGCTGGTGCTGGTAAGGCCCCGTGCCATACGTCTTCAGCACCTCAATGTCGCCCTCTGAAAGCGGCTTAATCTCCTCATTGCCAGGCTCCTCGCCGTCGACAGGCGGCTGGAACTTCTCCCAATCTGCTTTGGGGGGCATCGTGGTAGGTTGGTGAGTTGTGGCGCTGGGCAGGGTATAACGCTCGATTTCGACGCTCGATCGACCTGGGACTATTAAGCTTGATAAAAATTAACATGAGAATATGAACTCAGGCGAAATACGGTGCTAAACGGGTGGAGTTGTTTCGTTATTACTGTAATTATGGTTGTCGACGACATCACTCTGAGCCTGGCGTTGTCTGCAGAAGTTGTTTGCAGATGGTGTTCGTAGCAACGCAAGCCAGCGCTTATAGCGAGACTGTGGAAACAAGGACTATTACTCTGCAGTTTGCAACTCAGAGCCTATCATTTCCAAGTTCTTTCAGGCAATTTCGGTGTGTCTCATTGGGCCCTTCCTAACGGTCAGGGCGCGGGTATTGCTTTCACCGTTTGATAGCGTGAACCATGGAAGCCAAAATAGCACCGTCGATTCTGTCCGGCAACTTTGCCGAAATGGGCAAAGACTGGAAGGAGATGCTTGCCAATGGCCCCGAGTGGCTGCACGTAGACGTCATGGATGGCCAGTTTGTGCCGAACATCACCTTCGGCCCTCCCGTCGTGAAGGCCGTGCGCAAGACACTTCCTAAAGGCGAAGCCTTCTTCGATTGCCACATGATGGTTCAGAATCCCCAGCAATGGGTCGAACCGATGGCAGACGCCGGCGCCGACCAGTACACCTTCCATTTTGAGGCCAATGGTGACGTCTCTGAGACCATCAAACTCATCAAGCAGCATGGCATGCGGGCTGGATTGGCCATCAAGCCAAAAACACCGGCGTCGGCAGTCGAGCCATATCTGAAGGATGTCGACATGGTACTTGTAATGACTGTCGAGCCCGGGTTTGGAGGTCAGAAGTTCATGCCCGACATGATGCCCAAGGTCGAGCAGCTCAGGAGCCAAGCGCCCGAGTTGGACATCGAGGTCGACGGCGGCTTGGGCCCCGACAACGTTTGTTGTGCTGCAGACGCCGGCGCCAACGTCATCGTCTCGGGGACTGGCGTGTATGGTGCCGATGTGCCTCGCGAGGCCATTAATGCCCTACGTGCTGCCGTCGAGAAGGCTATCAAGGCACGTAACAGTAAATAGCATAACATAACGGTCAGAAAGTAATCGAGGCTGATCGTTCCAATACTATCAAAGACTTGGATACTCATGCAGTTCATCGAATCAGTTGTGGTTCACCGTTCAGCCATCCAACCAGCCTGCGATACGAGATAGCCTGCAGCTAGAAACAAACTTGATCATGCATTGTTCCTTTGCTCTATCATACTTTCTTGATGTCACAGGAAATGTGGTTAGCTGCATATATGAACCTCTTGACTGACAGATGCAGTAAAAGATAGCTTCAGCAATAGACAAGAGCATCTGATCTTCTCCAACACATGTCATGGTTCGGGTAAAACTGTATATGGAAGTTCTGTGTTCATAGTGGGTTTCTTTCGCATCCCTTTCGGTTCGATATCGATGAAACTGAGGAATTTTCGGCGAGGAAGTACTTTATCGAGAGCAACGAACCGAGTTTTCCGGTACTTTGCCGTGTAGTAAACATGAAGGTGTGCGCTGAGCCACAATTGAGGTCTCAGCGAGTCGAGCAGTTTGGTAGTGGCTGGATTTCCTAGCACACCGGCCTCGATGTCGCTCCTGAAGAAGGGCTTTTGCGTGAGTAGCGCCTCGAGATCACCATATTGCTCAATTCCGCGAGGCCAGTCGTGTGTGACTACGACGTCGAGGCCTCTACCTACGCGGTGCATCAGATCGACCGTGGCCTGCCGCGTGTGGTAGACGGAGAACTTGGCATCGCTTGCGCAAGCCCGGCCTGGATCGTGGGAGAACAACTCGGCCTCGAAACGCGGTTTGTGTAGGTCCCGTTCAAAATATATCCCGCTAATGCCGCCGATCCGCACCCCGCCAACTTCGACGATGCCCGCATCGCCAATATACCAGATGTTCGGGGCCAGCCAGCCCCCTTTGCTGAATCTGCTCATGTACGCACTGGCCTCGTGGTTGCCCCCGACTACAATTGTCAAGAAGGGCGCCTTTTTTGTGCCATTGTAGTATTCGTGGAAATCACCTAGCTCGCGGTACTTTGCAGGCACACTCATTGAATTCAAGTCCTGGCTATTGCGACAAGCCTGGAAGTCTCCGCATACAATGACACATTCAGGGCTTTGCTTGGCATTGGCTATCGCCGCATATGCTCTAGTCAGTTGGCCATGCACGCAGCCTACTGCGGCTATGCGCATGTTAGTCACCAAACATACCGGATCCGATATTTCAGTTAAAAAATCTCTAAATAGATTTATCGGGCAGATAGCCTTTTTAATTTAGATGACACCAATTGTTTACAAGCGAATATCACACGAGGTTTCTAATATGGGAAGTGCTCATTTACAAGTAGGAGGTCTCTGATCCCAGGTCTCTGATCCCAGTTTACGCACCAAGTGAAGTCGTAGATCTTGTTCCAATTTAAACTCAACCATGTAGGTCTAACTAAAGGAGGCAATCAATGAACCCATTGAATATCATCACACACACTCGCGAGGTTTATAATGTAGGAGGTGCACACCTACAAGCAGGGAGTTTCTGATACCCAGTTATATGCACCAAGCGAAGTCCGTATATCCTTTTTTAAACTCGAAAGAAGTTTATACTCGATCATGTAGGTTTAACTAAGGGAGGCAATCAAAGGACTCATTGAATCTCATCACTCATACTCGCGAAGTTTTTAGTATGGGAAGTGCACACCTACAAACAGGTTTCTGATCCCAGTCATATGCACCAAGCGAAGCCCGTATACCCTTTTTTTTGGCGAGAAAAAACTACACTCAAACACTTAGGTCTAGCTAAGGGAGGCATTCGAAGGACTCAAAGAGGGAAGCGATTGAGGAAGGTGAATGTGCCGCTTCCCTCCCCAAACTGCATTTTGCCGACAAGTTGAGTAGCGAACATCAGCTCGTGTGAAAATTTGTTCGACACTCAGGGATAAGTTGCACAAGTCACCCACACTATGTTGGAGACGATACCGAATCATCAGTGGCTAAACATGATCTGCGCAGTGCCTGGTTCTTGAATCGACAGAATCACATACAGCTTGTTGTTGATGAGTTAAAGTGGCTAAAAGTGAAGCAATATGTATTTTATCTATAATCTATTAGAACTTAAAGACCTGCTCTTTCTTGAATCCGAGATCCTTGAGGGCACCCGTGAGCTCTCCCTGGTCCGAGGGACTCTTCTTGTTGCCCGAGAGTGCCTGATAAAGAGGAGGGGGTCCACACACGAAGACCTTGACGTTGTCCTCGTCGGCCTTGAACAAGTTCTTCTCGAGGAAGTCCTTAGTGATGAAGCCTGTCTCACCCTTCCAGTTGTCGCCGGCCTTGGTAGCGAAATATGTGACCTTGAACTGCCCGGGCTTCTTAGCAACGAGCGCGTCAATCTCATCCTTGATCAGAACGTCCTCCGGCGTGTTGTTGCCGTAAAACAGGTCGACCTTCGTGGTGTCCTTAGGATTGCTAGCAATCTCCTGCAGGATCTGGAAGAGAGGAGTGATGCCGGTTCCACCGCCAAGAAGAGCGATCTTCTTGTGCATGTTGGGCTGGAGTTCGTACTTCTGGATGGGCCCCTTGACTTCGATCTTGTCGCCGTCTTTGAGGTGATGGAGGAACTGCGTCATCTTGCCATTCGGGTACGACTTGATCACGAACGTGGCCGAACCAACAGTCTGGGGAGTGCTGATCGGGGTGTACGGGCGGATGATATCCTTGCCGTCATCAGTGGTGTGCTTGAAAAGCACCATGAAGGCTGTCTTCCCACCAATGGTATGGTCCTCGGGAAGGTCGAAAACAAGCTCCTTTGTGTCCTTCGACAAGAACTTGGCAGAGCGCAAGGGAAGAGGCATGAAATGGTCACTGTGGAGGGCACCAGGAGCCTCGGCCTGAGGACTGGAACTCATCGATCTTACGAGCGTGAGGGCCACAGCAGATCCAATAGCGGCACCAAAAATGAGGGGGAAACGCTGGTGTCTAAGAACCGAACGAAACATTTTTTGGGAATTGACACGAGAAATATGATCCTGCAATTTAAAAATATTCGCAACGATGCGTGGTTTCTAACGTTGAGGGGCGCAACTTATATATGAACAGAGCACACGCACGTCAAACCCTCAGGCTGGGCCTCTGCTACATGTGGGCAAGGGCTTCCGGAAGACCGTTGGCATTGGCCAGTTTGCTTGCGGGACGTTAGAACGCGGGGCAATTCAATAGCAATGCCCCTGCCAGTTTTGTAGCCGATGCGTTTTCTCCATATTCAGGCATGGACTACGTAATTCTATGAACTTCATAAGCAATACATTCAGCACTTCATAGTGCGAATTCTGGTGAGCAGCACTCAACTCGAGGTTCTTTGTATTTAATGGCTAGAGGCAATGCAAAATCATTCAAACACAAACAATTGATTGCTAGATGATGTTATTGATGTATCTCTTATAGGTTCTGTATTTGCATAGCTCGAATTATGGAGTGCTGATGTACATTGCTGATGTACATTGCTGATGTTTAGTCTCAGTTATGTAGTTCGGTTGTAGTTCATGCTGTAGTTGTTGCGGTAGCTAAGGTTTGGTTCTAGACATATTCTGTGTGTGTTAGTCTAGAGTTGGGGATGCAAGTCACGTTAGATCTTATCCAGCACGCCCGACTTTTCAGTACGTCGATCACGCCGTGGGTTCTAACGTCATTGCGCTCAAAACTATATTAAGAGCTCCCAGTCGACATGCTGAAGGCTGCGAAGACAATTGTGCCTCCGCTACTGCCGAAGTTCCATAAAGGGCAAATGGGCAGAGTCCTCGTCGTGGGCGGCAGCGAGGACTACACCGGGGCGCCCTACTTCGCTGCCATGGCGTCTGCTCTCACCGGTGCCGACATGTCGCACATTCTCTGCTCTTCAGGGGCCGCACCAGTAATCAAAACATACTCTCCGAACCTCATGGTCCATCCGTATCTGCATGACGAAGGCAACTCGTCGCAATTGAGCGCTAAAATTGAGCCTCTACTCGAGCGGATGCATGTAGTGCTCATTGGCCCGGGCCTGGGCCGAGACAAGGAGATGCTGAACCAAGTAGCGCAGATTATTGGTCTTGCCCGGGCTAAAAAGCTGCCTCTAGTTATTGACGCTGATGGCTTATTTCTAGTCCAACAGCAGCCTAACCTGGTCTCAACATACCATCCTCACAGCGTCATTCTTACTCCTAACGTAGTCGAGTTCTCCAGACTGCTTAAGGCAACAAACATCCCAGAGAATGCAGATCAGCGCGAATTGGCAGAAAGGCTTGCTGGGCATTTAGGCTGTGTCGTTCTTGTGAAAGGCAGCGAGGACATCATTTCTAATGGCACGGAAACCGTGAAGAATTCTACCGAGGGAAGTTTAAGAAGAGTGAGTGGCCAGGGTGACACGCTCAGCGGTTCACTCGCGACGTTTGTAGCATGGACAGAAGCGTACAAAGCTAAATTATGGGACACCGACCCACTCCCCTCAGAACCCACTCAAGACTTATTGGTTATTGCCGCCTGGGCCGCGAGTTCCACCACGCGTACCGCATCAAGACTTGCTTTTGCTCGCAAGGGTAGAGCCACTGTTACAACAGATGTCAACAATGCTGTCGGAGAGGCCTTTGAACAGATCTTGGGCCCTTCTTCGACATCTCCATAAACCGATGCGAGAACCTGCTCAAAGACTCTAGCGCATTCAAACATCCGAGTGAACTGCTCAGAATGAGGGTGTGTGCACACTTGAACAATTGGACAAAGTGATCAATCTGACTTTATTAGCTGCAGGATTCGATGCCTTGCAGAAAGTGATCCTAGAACAATGTAAGCGTTAATTGCAAAATACTGGAGGAATATGTAGATTACGCTTTCGCGGCTGAATCGATTTTCGATTTAACCAGCTCAAAAGCCTCGGTGATGCGCGAGGAGTCGGTGCCAACGCCTTGAACACTTGGCCCTTTGCCGCCAACACGGCCACCAACAAGTTCCGCAACCTCAGCGGCCAAATCCTGGGGAGAACCCTCAATGAAGAACGCCCCATGTGGCACCTTGCCTTCATCGTCGATTGAAAGCAGATACACCGAGCGCTTCTGCTTTTTCGCATAACCAAGACCTTCAGAGAGAACCTTGGCACTGCCCTGAATCTGCAAAACAAGGGGCTTCTCTTTAGGCTCTGCCTTATCGATCGATGCCTGGAGCTCTTTGGTCAGCTTCTTGTGCTGGGCCTTTGCAGCATCCACAAGCTGCTTCTGAACTTTTGTGAAGCGCTCATTGAGCTTGTGCTTCGCGAGGACGCCTACGACCAGTGTCTTGAGCTCGACACCGAGCTTCTTCGCCTCACCCTCAGTCGGATGGGCCTCCAGCTCGGCGAGCCGCTGGCCGAATTGCTGAGCACGACGCTGGACGTCGTATGCGCCCGTGCCAGTGACGGCAACAATGCGGCGCGTGCCCTTGGCAATTCCGCTCTCCTCGATGATGACGAGCTCACGGATCTCGCCAGTCTGATTGAGATGTGTGCCGCCACAGAACTCGATTGAGTATGATGCCCATTTTGCGTTGGTTGGGTCGGCCATCATCTCCTTGATGGGCGCGCCGATGCTAACAACCCGCACGGGGTCGGGATAAGTCTCGCCAAAAACGGCACGCAGACCATTGATTTGGCGCGCCTGATCAAGAGGGACAACTTCGGAGTAGACCGGCGAGTTTCGCTTGATGTATTCACTGCAAATGCTCTCGACTTTGTCCAGCTCTGCAGGGGTAACACCCTGGCGGTGGCTGAAGTCGAATCGCAGCCTGTCCTCAGCCACTAAGGAACCCTTCTGGTCCACAGCATCGCCGAGTGTTTCGCGCAGAGCATAATTGAGAACGTGCGTACCAGTATGATTGTTTTTGAGCAGGAATCTTCTTTCGGCGTCGTACTGCGCAACAACCGTAGAATCAACAGACAATGAACCGTATTTTAACTCCCCGGTGTGGAGAACGAATCCACCATAGCTCTGGACGTTCGTAATGCCAAATGCGGCGCCCTCATCGCTATCGACAACAAGCTGGCCGTGGTCGTTCTCCTGACCTCCGCTCTCGGCGTACATATTAGTTTTATCAAGCACAATCCCATGCTCACCAGATCCGACAGATTCGACGAACTCGCCCTCAGAGTTCAAGATGCGCAGCACCTTTGCGGACGTCTCGGGCTGCGTGTACTTCGCCTCGTCCTGCGTCGCCTCGACGCCCTCGCTATGAAGCTGCGAGATTTGGTGCACATCTAGTTTCAGCAGCGTTGCCGCCTTCTTGCCAGCACCGCCCTTAGACGCCTCACGAGAGGCTAGACGCGCAGCCTCAAACTCGTCCTCGTCAACGGTGAGACCGGCATCCTCGGCCATGAGCCGGGTGAGATCGACAGGGAAGCCGTAAGTGTCATAGAGTCGCCAAACGTCCTTGCCATCCAACTTCTTCTGGCCCTGAGACTGTGCCTTACGAGACATCTGCTCGAATAACCGCTCACCACGGCCTAGAGTTTGGGCAAAACTGGCCTCCTCTTCATCCAAAATCTCGAAGATATTATCGCGGTTCTTGGCAACCTCAGGGAAAATCGCCTCGATCTGCGTGATAAGCGCTGGCGCCAGCGTCGAGAAAAAGTTCGGGTGCTCGTAGCCCATCTTTTTCCGGGCGAAGCGAGCACCGCGACGAAGGATTCGTCGCAGAACATAGCCTCGGCCATCATTGTTCGGTACCCCACCGTCAGCCAGCGCAATCACCAAGGTCCGTACATGGTCGGCGAGTACGCGATAGGCCGTGTCGATTCCGTCAGCATCCTCGGCGCCGAACTTGCCCTCGTACTTCCTCACGCCGGTAATCTCCTGAATTCGAGCGAAGAGAGGCGTGAAAACGTCGGTATCGTAGTTCGACATCTTATTCTGGAGCACAGAAACCAGGCGCTCGAAGCCCATACCAGTGTCGATGTGTTTCGCAGGCAAAGGCACCAACTGACCATTGGCCTCACGGTTGTATTGCATGAAGACCAGGTTCCACACCTCGAGCACGTTTGGGTCGTCCATGTTCACCAGACTTGCTGCATTGCGGCCGCCAATTCGGTCATAGTGAATCTCTGAGCACGGCCCACAGGGACCCTGGTCACCCATCTCCCAGAAGTTATCCTTGTAGTCGCCAATGATGATATGCGACTCCGGGACGCCAAGGTCGAGCCAGTACTGCTTCGTTTCGAGGTCTGGCTCGAGACCCACGCTCTTCTCGCCTCCAAAGTAAGTGACATACAGTCGTGCTGGGTCTAAACCATAGACCTTAGTGAGCAGCTCCCAAGCATGAGAGCACGCCTCCTTCTTGAAATAGTCGCCAAACGACCAATTTCCCAGCATCTCGAAAAAGGTGTGGTGGTAACTGTCCTTGCCGACGTCTTCAAGATCGTTGTGCTTGCCTCCAGCACGGATACATTTCTGAGAATTTGTCGCGCGCTTCAAACCAGCAAAGGGAGAGCCTGGTGCAACCGTTCCAAGAAAAATGGGCTTGTATTGGTTCATCCCAGCGTTGGCAAAGAGCAGCGTCGGGTCCTCATAGGGAATGACTGAGGAACTCGCAACGAAATTGTGCGCGTGTTTCTGGGTGAAGAAGTCCAAAAACGTTTGCCGGACCACCGTGGCAGTCCACTTCGAGTCAGAACTGCTCATGATCGTGCGTCTAAGACCGAGGAAACGAATGGTGAAAATGAGGAGTGCAGAGAGGGCCGGGGTTGGGCACCAGTAAGGGGTGACTTAAAAAATGTCGCTCGAGGAGTTTTCGAAAGAAAGCCGAGCAGGGGATCCACGATAAGGTTTCAGGTCAGGAAGTGCCGATAGTGGGACGAGCAAGAGATAGACGGCCAGTAGAATGTTGGCAGAGCTGTTGCTCTGCTTTTTCGCACTTGGATTGAGCCCAGAAGAATTCGTGACCTCGGTGACGGACGAGATCTATGCTCATTTCAAAGGCAGCTCTCTTCTCGACACGCCCGTAGGCCAGTTCCCTGAGTCGAGCTCGTGGTCTATTGTCGACCCAGAGATGAAATTGGTGGAGTACTACGCTCGCATGGGTACTGCAGACAGCTATCCCGTGGGACATAGGTTTTATTACATTGATTACTCCGGCAGGCCCCTTTCAAGCGAGAAGATCGACTTCGAAAGAATGGAAGTGGCTCTAGGATTCGCTAGGGCACACAACCCAGACGAAATGCTTTACAAGGATGTTCAAGATTTCAAAGATAGGGCGCACCCAGATCTGAGTTCTGCGATCGAAGCGGCCCTCACAAGTGAGGTAGAGTTATTGGAGCATGAAGTGCAAGAGATGGTCAGAAACATCGAAGAAGCGCTAACTGCCCAATCAGAAACTCATGACGAATTGTAATTGACTCTTAATTGATTAATTTGAAGCATGCTTTATACTGCATTGCAAAGAAATGACAAGCAAGCCTTTTATGGACTCCAATAAAATTCACAATGTCCTTCCATAGCTCAATCGAGGTTTCAATGATCGCCAGATTGTCGGGATAGATTGATACAAATACATAGCCATCATGGATAAATTACCCCTGAAATCCCTAACCCTTGAATATATGAGGGGAAGATTCATTGGTAACGAGTTCCTTGCAATTCCAAGGTTGCCGTGTACAGGTTGGCAGTTCGTCAGATTCTGATCATATTTTCTATTCGACCGGAAACAGAGGTCCGATTTGTTATGCTGTGAACTGTAAAAGCCAGTTTATACCACATGCATATTAGGGCCAGGTATAAGTATGGCTGCATAATATCCGACTCCTGCATGAATTGGCCCAAGAGTGAGGTATCACTCCTTGGAACCGTTGATATGCCTTTGATGCACAGAGGTTTCTTGTCGCTGAGCTTGTTATTACCGGGTTAGGTGGAGTCCAAGATTCACGGTTATATGAAGTGCTTCTTGAGATCAAACTCTGAGTTGAATCAATCCTGGCTCACTTTTGACTCTTCGGTTCTCGAGTCTCTCTCCAGTCGCTGAGCCTCTTTACGTGACTTCGGATGGCCAATACCTCACATTATCTGTTAGTTGAAACTCATGCTATCATAAATTAGTATGTTACACTGAGTGAAGCTTGCTTCAGTTCTTATTTTTTACAAGCTCGAGTAGACCCTGCTGAATTAGACGCTGCACATCAGTATAACGAACGAAAAACTGGCTATTTTTGGTGAGATGAAACACGCCGTACTCTGTTTGGACTTCACCAGCGTCCTTCAAACATCGCGCCTCAACGTAGATATCCTTCGGTGGGTCCAGATCGCCTGTGAGATCAATATCATTCCACTTATCCTTGAATGTCGTTACGAGATCATCGAAGCTGCGGAGGTAAGATTGCTCAGCGGAGCTCAACACACCAAGATCTTGCCTATCCTGCTCGTTCCACACAAGCTGCTCGAGCCGCTTCGCTCTGTGGAAGTGATATGCAAGTAAACAGCGCTTGTTTCTCCGTTGGCAAAGCCCGAACACACCAGGAACAACCTGTTCCAGCCTCGACTCTCCAGCCGTTTCCAGAGCCTGGTCTTCGAGCGAGGCCAGCTCCCGCGTTTCCCGCGTCACTGCCCTCACCAGATCTGTTTGATATAGCGGAAGAGTGTCTAAATTTTCGGCTCTCCTTGTGTCCGCAATGAGCTTCTCAGCGAGATCGCCATACATGTCAAGACGCGACGTAGGGCAAGGTTCACATGCAGATCTACCCGCAATACTTCGACCGTCAGGACGTTGTGCTGCTCTATTGAGTTGATGTATTCACACAGGAACCAAATTAAAATCTTATCAAGTGTTTGTGTCTGTCTGTTTCGGGGTTTAGCAATTACGAGTTTAAGCTATAATTATGAACTACCTAAAACTTCTGAATTTGAGAGTAGGAGTCTCGCCCACTTCGAGAATGTACAAATTACCGGATGGAGAAGTGTTGGCTGACACCTCGGTGTACTGTGGGAATGATGGCAAAGTACTTGCCTCAAAACGACTCACCACTTATCTGACAATGCCCTTTTGTTTGGATCTCAAATACGATCCGTATTTGAGCCACAATGAGAAACCGTGAGAGTGGCCGCACAACCTATCCGTCGCACACGCTGAGCAAATTAAACATCAAGTTCGTGGTAAACACGATCCAAATTATGTTATAGAGGCTCACCAGATTACAGTGAGAGTCTGCCGGTTTCAAGGCTGCATGATGCCTATTAAGTTGCAAACCAGTGTTGCATTAGGCTTAGAGCTTGAAACTTCGACCAAGACTTTGAGCTCAGGTAATGGTGTATTTCGGGCCACCGCCTCCTTCAGGACAAGTCCATGTGATGTCTTGAGTTGGCACCTTAATATCGCAAGTCTTGCAGTGAATGCAATTTTGGCTGTTTATGCGGAACTTCGGGATATCGGTGCCATCAACTTTGGCGTCCGGCAGATACTCATAAACTCCGGCGGGACAAAACCGCTGCTCCACACCCTTGAAGGTGGGCCAGGCCTTCAATGCGTGCTCGTCGGTGTTCTGATCGGGAACGCGCAGATGCACCATCTCGTTCTCGTCATGGTAAGTGCCAGTGCGAGAGACATTTGTGAGCAAATCAAAGGTGATGACGTTGTCCTTTTTTGGATATTCGATGGGCGAGAAATTCGCTGCCGGCTTTGTTGCTTCCGCGTCACTGTGCTTGTGATGGAACGTCCAAGGTGTCCTCCCCTTGAATATCAGGGTGTCCAAGCCAGCATACGCGAGGCCACCAAGCATTTTTAACGGAGTATTGAAGCTCGGCCGAACGTTGCGTACTGCATACAGTTCCTCGCCAACCCAAGACTCGCGCACCTGCTTGTCGTAGCCCTCGAGATTTCCATTAGCAGAGACCAGCTCGGCAGCAATCATTCCTGTCTTCATAGCCGTGTGAGTGCCCTTAATTTTCGGCACATTAACAAAGCCAGCAGAGCAACCAATTAGCCCTCCTCCAGGGAACTCGAGGTGTGGGATCGACTGGTATCCCCCCTCGTTAAGAGCGCGTGCTCCATAGGCAATGCAGTTTCCCCCTTCGAGGACTGACTTGTAAAACGGATGGGTCTTCATCTTCTGGAATTCCTCGTAGGGTGAGATGAATGGGTTTGCGTAGTCGAGACCAACAACCAAGCCCAGCGACACCAGATTTTCGCCAAAATGATACATGAATCCACCTCCATAAACACCGGAAGTTAGTGGGAAGCCCATTGTATGTGCCACACGGCCGCTCTGGAACTTGGCTGGGTCAACTTCCCAGACCTCCTTAAGGCCTATACCGTACGTTTGAAGATCAGCGCCTGCTTTAGTCCTAAGGTCGAATTCGCGAATGGTGCGTTTTGACAAGCTTCCATGACAGCCTTCTCCAAGCAGAGTCACCGGGGCTCTAAACTCCATACCTCGCTCGAAAGTGGACTTGAGCTGGCCTTGCTTGTCTACGCCCTGGTCCGCGGTCGCGACACCAACAATTTGGCCCTTTTCGTCCTTCAAAAGCTCATTAACACTAAATCCAGGATAAATCTCGACGTCCAGCTCTGCTGCCTTTTCGCCCAGCCACTTCACGACATTAGAAAGCGACACAACGTAGTTCTTGTTGGCGTTGTGCATCTGAGGTGGTTCCGGCAGAGTCGTGGCCATGCCACCCTTCCAAAGAAACTTCATCTCGTCCTTCGTGACGAGTGTTGTGTGTGCAGGCATATCCTCTCGCCAATCGGGCAGCAGCTCATCAAGGGCCCTGGGTTCCAGGACAGCACCGCTCAATGTGTGTGCGCCTAGGTCGCCCGCCTTCTCAAGCACAACAACACGCTTCGAGCCGTCTGTGTCGAGCTGTTTAAACCGAATTGCTGCCGCCAAACCAGCAGGGCCAGCACCGACTATGACAAGGTCGACTTCGTCAGCTTCCCGGTCTTGAAGACGAGGGTCCTCTGAATAAAACCGCGCACGCAAAGGCCAGGGCCTTCTGCTAGGGCACCTCTGTTTTGCCAACAACAAAACAGAACGGAACTTGAGCATCGGTGGTACTTCTGAGAGCTTTTTGTTGCCCAAATTAGAAGCGTCGTTATAGGCTCGTAACTGCAGAAGCAAGGGCAAGGGTATCGGATACGGCTCGTTAGAGATCGACACCGAACTGAGATGGGATTGATGCTGCCAGTTCAGAAAGCTGGGGTTTTTGGATTTAAGTGGAATTGAAGTCCAGCAGGTGCAGATGTAGTCCGTGCAGCCGTCACAGTCGCTCTGCCGAAAGCGGCCACGAGAAGCGAAGGGTTGGGGTCAAACGCGTGGAGAGACGGGGTAAGCGCGGGGATCTGCTTCTATCGGCCATGCAATCTTAATTTCCTGTGAGAAACTGGGCAAAAAATAGCACAGAGGTTTGAATGCATGCGCAGCTCGGCTAGGATTTGAGAAACCGGAGAATTAGATATGTCTAATATGCCTACAGTACATGGACAATCAAGTAACGATACAATGAAATAATTGCACAATGATAATTAAACAAAATTCCTCAACTATAAAGTATCATTGGGAACGGGTCTCGTGCAATGTGATTGAACTATGCTATCAAGTGACAAACCCGCTGTATCAATTACCATGATTTTATGAAGTTTTACACACTCAACGATAATCGATTGGAAGCTCAAGAGGGCCCAGAATTATGGAGTTATAATTGGAGATTAATTGGAGCACAAATCGAAGTCGAGTGTTGGAGTTATGAACTGGAGTTAGGAAATGAAGATACGGATTGGAGTCACAAACTGGACTCATAAATGGAGATGTGAAATGGAGTCATGAACTGGAATAATGAAATGAAGATACGGATTGGAGTTGAATTGGAGCACAGCTTGCAGTTGTGAGTTGGAGTCATGAACTGTAATTATGAAATGAAGATATGATGTGGAAACGTGAAAGGAGCTATGACTAGGCGCCATGAAGCTGCAGGCATGAAATGGAGCTATGTTATGATATGAAGATATGAAACGATGATATAAATAGGAGATATGAATTGAAGCCAGAAACTGAATTATGAACTGCAGTCATTTAATGGAGATACGGAATGGAGATATGAACTGAAGTTATTAGGTTTACACACTGTGTAACTTCTTGGTTTGCGGTTGGAAATTTACCGGTTGGAGTTTTCCGTTTGGAGTTCACCGTTTGGAGTTCACCGCTTGGAAATTTTGAGGTTTGAAGTTCGTGGGCTCAAAATCGGCCCTTGCCCCATTCACTATTGCCATGACGACCATGATGAGCTCGCCAGGCATGAAGCCGAGTCAGCCCGACGGCGGAGACTTATCAAGCACGAAGGACGTGTTTGCTGTTGTGCAAGAGCTGGTATACGGGCCCAACCGCGAAGATGCCCTCATGCAACTCGGCAAGAAGCGCGAGCAGTACCCTGAACTAGCTTTGGTGCTATGGCACTCCCACGGCGTCATGACAGTGATTTTGCAGGAAATTGTCAGCGTTTATCCGCTTCTCTCGCCTCCTCAACTCAGCGTGGCCACCTCAAACAGGGTCAGCAATACTTTGCAGCTACTACAGTGCGTCGCGTCTCATCCTGACACTCATCTCCCCTTCCTCAAAAGTCATATCTTGCTCTATCTTTACCCTTTTTTGAACACAACGAGCAATTCGAGACCTTATGAGTACTTGAGACTTACTTCTCTAGGGGTAATTGGAGCTCTTGTCAAGAACGACAACGCCAAGGTTGTCACCTTTCTACTGTCGACTGAAATCATTCCGCTTTGTTTGCGCATCATAGAAACAACCTCAGGAATCAGCAAAACCGTGGCGCTTTTCATCGTTTTGCGTATTCTGCAGGATGGCCAGGGACTCACTTACGTTTGCCAGACCTACGAGCGCTTTTTTGCCGTCAATCAAGTTCTTACCACAGTGGTAGAGCAGCTAATGCAGCAGCCTCAGGACTCCTCCATCCGCCTCCTCAAGCATGTCATTATGTGCTACCAGCGTTTGGCTGACGACGACCGTGCTCGACACTCTCTCCGAGAGATCCTTCCTGAGGCTCTGCGCAATGGCACGTTCACTATGATTCTTCGCGAGGATCAGGCGACAAAACGTCTCTTGAACCAACTTATCATGAACATCAACCAGGAGATGCAATGAACTCCCTAGCAGACTCACGATCGGTAATCAGGCCAATGAACAACAAAGTCTATAATGGGTATTTGACTCGATTCACGGTACCTCAAACCGACGAATAATAAACAACGAACTATTTATTCTAAGCATATTAATGACAACGCATTCTATAGTTGCCCACTGCAAGATGAAGTTTATTTCTTGCTCTTCTTCAGTCCTTTGCCAAGCAAGCCGCTCTGAGCCTTTGCGAGCATTTCTTTCTTGGCTTGAGCGTCGGCACGCTGCTTAGCTTTGAAGGCGGCATCTTCTTCATCATCTGACTCGCTCTTTTGCTTCTTTTGAGCCTTCAAAGGCTTCAATTTACCTCCCTGGCGTCCGCTCATGAAATTTGTTGAGTTGGAAATTGACCCTGCCCCCCTCAGTGCCGATTGAAGCCCAATTTGGAAACTCGCCAATCTAGGGGTATTCTTGATGTAGAAATATTTATAGAACTGAAATTTAATGATTGGAAGAAACTGATTTCGGGCGAACATATTTCAGCTTGTTAATCTAGGAGCATTCTCGATGTACTTTTTTTAAGCGGTCTTAATTATACGATAACAGTAAATTGAATTCGAGCTAACAAATTTCAGCTTGTCAATTTAGGAGAATTTTCAATGTAGAAAAAATATATGGAGTCTCAATTTTACGATAACAGGAAGCTGATTCCAAACGAACATATTTCAGTTTGTTAATCTAGGAGCATTCTTGATGATGAAATAACTTATGGATCGGAATTTTACAACAATCGGAAGCTGGAGCGAGCATATTTCAGATTGGCAAAGCTCATCTCTTCTCAAACCTGTCAATTGCCGGGGTTCCTGCTTTGCTCGCTTGGGAGCGAATGGGAAACACAGAGGGCATGATCTCCACTCCCTCAACGAAATTAGGCTCCATAGCAGAATCAGGCTCACGTATCCAGAAGAACAATGGCACCAACACAAGAAGCGAAGCCCCAATGAACCCCCAGTTGAGGGCAAATTCAAGATCATAGTTGATCGGCACAGAGTTCAGCTTCCAAGCAACTACTGCGCCAACACTCTGCATAGATTTGTACAAGCCCACATACCTAGCGGAAATCTCATCGTCAGTGCCTAAACAGCCAATAATCCAGTAAGCATATGTCTGCCAAAGGGAGTCGAAGATGCCGTAGCAGAAGTATAAGATAAACGGCCCCGCAAACTCGCTGTGCGACCTAATCATGTCAAGCGCATGTGGCATATATTTGTGATGGGATGTGTCCGAAGCATTTGAAGGGCTACGTAGTTGAAGAGCCAGCCCTCCACCAAACACGATGAAGTGCATAACCGCAAGCATGACGAAACCTGCAGTAGCAGTAGCTCGCCTCGTGTATCGCCGGTTGTCCAAAGCCATTCCAAAGAATGGCGAAGAAAGCGCCCCAAGCCAGTAAAAGGCCCCGTCAAATCCCCGTGTGCGGATATCGAAAAGCCTACCATTGACAGTATTCTGTTGGTAGCTATAGCAGTAGTTGGACACGAAGAAAAACGGAAGGAGAACCAGAGTCTCTTTGCGGGGGATGATTTTAAGAATTTTGACAAAGTCTTTGACCACATTTGGCCGCTCTGTTGAATCCGGCCGCACCACAGAGCCGTCAGACCTGACAATTTTCTCAGGGCTCAGGAGCAACAGAGCACTCAGAAAACCCGCTCCCATTAGAGCGATGAACACAGCATAGGTTGCATTGCTCACAGTGTTCTGTTCTGAGTTCCAATTGACACCCATTTCGATAAATGAGCCAATAACCCCACCCATGTTGAACACAAGCCAATAGATACCGATTAACTTGCCCTTCTCATGAGGCAATGGAGCACCAGTCATCAAAGCTCCTTGGCCGACCCACAAATGCGCAGAGCCGATCCCCAAGATGGCAGCTGCGGCAATAACAAAAGCATCAGACTTGATGTAGTTGTATGCCAGTAATGAGCCCCCATATAGAGGATAGGCAATTCCGCCAAAAAACATACACCATCGCGATCCTATATAGTGGTAAACAATAGGTGCAACAAACAGATAAACACCGGCATTTATCGAGTACAAGGCGATGTTTCCTGTGTCAGTTGTATGATTATCGACCTGCCCTCCAGCGCCAATACCGCTCAATGAATTGAACATACCAGGACATCCGAATGCAACCAAACTCGTGATCAAAACTTGAATTGCCGGGGAGTTGTAACGTAGCCACTTCCGATAGTACGAAGGGGCATAAGGCACAGTGGCCTCCTCACGATCGAAGGTAACGACAGAGCGTTCTTTCTCCATCAAGCCAGATTTGTGGAGAAAACGAACTGGCGCATATATTGATAATCGCGATTAAATACATACCGCGATAAGTAATCGTTTATGTGCATAGCCCATGCACATCATCATCTTCGAGATGCAGTGCTGAGGTTAACTGAGGAATAGAGGTTAGGGTTATTCGGCCAAATCCCGACATGCCAGTTGAACCCCTGAAAGTGGGCCTGAATTATGTATACTGCAAGTCGGGTGTGGGGCGCGGTTCCTGGGCCTGATCTGCGGGGTTTGAAACAGCTTGGCGGACACTAGTATTTTGGCCGCAGATTGCCTATACGGGTCGCTTTCGCACACTTGCCTTATCGGCCTTTATCAGCTGGGCTAGGGTCCCCACTCCTTGATTGGCCAGACGCACCCCGGTTCCGTACCCTGAAGTGGTATATGGTCTAAGCGTACGGGGCTGAACTTTTCAGTTGTCGTTTTTGATTTCACTTTGCCTGTATCACAATATGCCCAAAATCACCTACGGCACTTCTCACGTCCCTCTCAGTCCCGCTGTTCGTGCTGGAGACTACCTTCACATTTCGGGACAGGTTCCGGTTGTTGATGGGAAACTCGTTGGCTCGACCATTCAGGAACAAACGACGCAGTGCTTGAAGAACCTCGAGGCCACACTCAAGCTGGCCCATGCGGAGCTCAGTGACGTGATCAAGTGTTTCGTGATCCTGACCGATCTGAGCGAGTTCTCGGGCTTTAATGAGGCCTATTCGAAGGTCTTCACCAAGGATCCCCCTGCCAGGACGACCGTTGGTGCGAAGCTTGCCGGAGAGTTCCGTATTGAGATCGAAGCCGTTGCTTATAAGCCCCTCTGGTAAGATATAGATTGTGTAGAGGCTAAAAAGAGGGGACTCCCGCAGAGGAGCAACTCGAGGTAAAATTTAGTTGGGCTCTCCCTTTTTATTATCCGTGTTCCACCAGAACTGAGGGTTCGTGTCGCAGAACCCGCCGTCGACTTTGAGCGTTTGACCCGTGGTGTACCTGCCACCCGATGACGCAAAGAAACCAACAGCAGCACCAATTTCGGAAGGAAGACCAGGCCGGGGAACAAAAAGCTCGGGCTTTCCGTGTTCCATCAGCTCTACGTCGTTGGGATCAATCATAGTTTGCGGAGTTGCAATCAGTCCTGGCGCAACGCCATTCACGTTGATGCCCTCGGGACCGAGCTCCGAAGCGAGAAAAACAGTCAAACCGTTTAAGGCGTGCTTCGCCATAGTGTAAATCGAAGACTTCGGAAGAGGTGTGAAGCCATGGACGCTGCTGGTGTTTATTATGCGCCCTGCTCCCCAGCGGGAAGTGTAGAAACCCGCGTTCAGATCAGGAGTGTTCGCGTCAAGGGTCTGAGGCTCTGCGGAGTCGGGGGGAGACTGCTTTCGAAACTGGCGAACGGCCTCGTAGGAAAGAAGTACAGCAGCCTCGAAGTTCACGGCAAAGCCAGACCTAAACTTCTGAATAAGATCTTGAGAGCAATCGGCGAGATCCATGAAGTTCTTGCCCGCGTGTGCTGCCCAACCGGCATTATTTACGAGCACATCAAGCCTGCCAAACTTGTCTATATGCTGTGCCATGAGACGCGGGGCGCTCACTTCGGGAGTTTGCAAATCAACCTCGAAAACTGCACACTGAACGCCATACACATCTTGGAGCTGAGACATCAGCAGATTGAGCGCATCATGACTCTCGTTGGGCATACAGGTCAAACCTATATTGAATCCCATGAAGCCGAGTTGACGTGCAATCGCGATTCCAATCCCACTGCTGCTTCCAGTCACTAAAGCAGTCCGTCTCACAACACCTTCCGGAGGACACGGCGCTCCCAACTCAGACTCTGAAGTCATCTAGCTAAAAAGCAGTCGGCTGGCCAGCACTTTCGTCAAATCTATCGCCAAGGTCTGTACATATCCGAATCGGACCGATAATCCAGGGGCAGGGGCAGATAAGGAACCCTGCCCTGATTGGTTCTGCTGCATGCAGGTTCCGAACGATCATGCATGCCAATCCGGCAAATCCGGGAATGCACACGCGGTGTGAGCCTACGTAATCTGAGAAGCGGCTGGCTGTGATTTTGCATTGGCAACATTTATTTTTACATGGACATTCTTTTTGTCGATGCCATTGTCTACGATGGTACGGGTGCTGCTCCCTTCGTGGCCAGCGTATTCGTAAAACCGCCTAGAATTTGTGGAATTTACAGAAGCCAAGAGGAAGTCCAGCGCATTAGAAAGAGCGAATCCAATTGCAAAATCGTCAATTGCGAGGGAAAACTTGCAATTTGTCCGGGTTTCATCGACATGCACGCACACTCCGATCTTTCATTACTACACACCCCCTCCCATCTAGCTAAAATTACCCAAGGCGTCACATTTGAAGTTTTGGGTCAGGACGGCATTGGATATGCTCCGGTCGATGAAAAATGTCTAGCGCTTATTCGCCAGCAGATCGCTGGGTGGAACGGGAACCCCTCGGACAGCGATTTCTGGAGATGGCGAACCATGAGAGAATACATGAATGTGCTTGAAACCAGCAAAATCGCAACAAATGTCTCTATCCTCGTTCCACAGGGAAATTTGCGTATGCTTGTACTGGGCTACGACCCCAGAGATGCATCAGCCCAAGAAATTGATGCGATGAAACTCATTCTTCGTCAGGCTCTCCGCGAAGGCGCTGCTGGCATGAGCTCGGGACTTACTTACGTTCCTGGGATGTATGCCAAAGACTCAGAACTTGCCCAGCTACTCGAGGTCGTCAAGGAATTCAACGGATATTTCTGCCCTCATCATCGTAGCTATGGTAAGGGAGCCATTCAGGCATACGCAGAAATGATAGAGCTTGCGCGCACCACCAAAGTCCGCTTACATCTCACTCACGCAATTCTCAATTTCGATGAGAATAAAGGAAAGGCGCCAGAATTGCTACAAATGCTGCAGAAGGCGAGGTCGGAGGGTGTAGTTATATCTTTGGACTCCTATCCTTATCTTCCTGGCTCAACTACATTGGCAGCTCAACTCCCCTCTTGGGCTGCTGCTAATGGTTTGGACAGATGCATCGAGAGACTCAAATCGATCGAAGAGCTCAAGAAAATCCGCTATGATGTCGAGGTCGCGGGCACTGATGGATGCCACGGGTGTACCGTCGATTGGTCGACCATCGAGATTTCTGGGGTTTCTAATCCAGATCTACTACCTGTTATCGGCAAAACCATAAAGGAAGTATTCGACCAAAAGCTCGTTGCTGCCAGAGACGAGTTCGACGCTATGGTGCATATACTGGTAAACGATGGCCTAAGCACAACGATCCTTCAACACGTGGGGCATGAGACGAACGTGAGGGCAATAATGCAGGACCCGTTTCATTGTGGAGGGAGCGATGGAATTCTGACCAGTGCTAAACCACATCCTCGTGGACACGGCTGCTTTACAAGGTATCTTGGTCATTACGCTAGAGACTTACCGCAAGGCCGAGAACGCGACATCTACGCTTCTGAGCCAGAAGTGTATAAAGATGTAGAACCAGTGACTGTGTTTCCCGGAGGGTTAGCAGAAGCTATAGCGCATTTAACGAGTCGGCCTGCCGAGGTTCTGAGAATCGAAGACCGTGGCATTATTAAAGAGGGCTGCTTTGCAGACCTTGTCGTATTCGATCCTCTTACAATCCGAGACCGGTCAACGTTTTTAATGCCGCAACTAGCTAGTATTGGAATCGAGTACGTACTAGTAAATGGTGAATTGGCCATCGAGAACGGCACACCCACACATGGTCGCTTTGGGAAAGTTGTCCAAATGGTTTGCTGAAAAGATAAGACTGTCTTAATTGATAGTAATTCTCTCATGTCAAGCTTCGTCAAAAAGATAACTCTTACATTTGATCAGCTAAGAGCACACCCACACATGGTCGCCTTGGGAAAGTTGTCCAAACGGTTTGCTGAAAAGATTAGACTGTTTTAGTTTATAGTTATTTTCTCATGTCAAGCTTCGTGAAAAAAATAATTCTCACTTTTGTTCAGTTAAGGGCACACCGGCACATGGTCGGTTTGGGAAAGTTGTCCGTTCAGTTTCTTAATCTCTAACTTTTCTCTCATGTCAAGCTTCGTGAAAAATATAAGTCTCACTTTGGGTTCGTTCAAAATACTACATTTCTACGTTCATTAAATCTGTGTGTGTTTTCCACCCCCGCCCCTTTCCATGTACGCGCCCCCTATGCATTATCCGGGCGCGTCAAACCCCAGCCCTGGTTAATGGCCTGTTGCAAAAAGTGCCCGAGCCCTATTTAGTGGCTATATCATGAACCAATTAACTTAGTACTTCTTAACGGAGGATATATATGCGTTACCATCGCTTTTCGTGTACTAGATACCTCTTGCTGGACAACTCTGAGGTTCACTGGTCCTATCCTGTCCCCAGTTTCCCACTACGTCCAACATGGGTATAGGTATATTACCGTTGAGGGAAGCGACATACTGAGTTTTGCTAAATTTATGCAAATTTTGGTCCAAAAATAGCTAGAAATGAAGATTTACAAATAAGAGGACATCGACACACCTGCGCTGCTCATTGACTTGCCGATAGTTAGGAGCGATATTGAGAGGGCTCAAAGTTATGCCAACAAGCATAATCTGAGGCTTAGACCTCATATCAAAACACACAAACTTCCTGAGATTGCGAAGATTCAGCTGGATGCTGGGGTGTGTGGCGTAAACTGCCAGAGCTGCCAGAAAGTGAGTGAAGCCAGGACCATATTTGATGGTTTGGCATGGGCTCTGAAGCCAGCTCCGAAGGGGGCTCTGTTGGTGGCTCCTCCGTCTCGCCCCTTGTATCCTCCGTTTCATGGTCTTCTTGGCCTTCCTCCTTCACTTGTTTCTTGACCTCTTTAGCCTCCCTCATCGACTCTTCTACGGTATCTTCCGACTCTGCTCTCTTTTTGAGTTCTCTGGCCCTTTCGCAGTACGGCTTCTTCTGGTCCTTAGGAAGTGCCTTCCAGCGGTCTGACAGCGTGCTCTGAACCTGGTCAGACTTTATTGGTAGGCCGGATTCCTCCAAAGCCTTCACTACGTTGTCCCTTTCCGAAAMTGGCTTCTTCTGGTCCTTGGWGGGTGCCTTCCAGCGGTCTGACAGCGTGCTCTGAACCTGGCCAGACTGTATTGGTAGGCCGGATTCCTCCAAAGCCTTCACAACGTTGTCCCTTTCCTCATCACAGAAAACTGTATATGCATTTGGAAGCTTATTCCCGCCCGTCCGTTCGTCTTCTGTCTTCTGAGCGGCCGGTCTCGGCTCTGAAGGCGATTGTGGAGGGGTTGTTTCGTCCATATCGTCTCTGACAGGGTTCTTGGCGAAGAAGTGGAGTTTCTCAAGTAGCAAGGAGCGCTCAATCCTGGAGCGCTCAAGCCTGGCGCGCTGTATCATCTTCTTTGTCCGCTCAATCATGGTGTATAAAATCTCATTTTGCTCTTGCGTGGCCTGTAGCTTGTCCAGCAAGCCTCGACTGCGGTCGGTCTCCATCAGGTCGATGTAGGAGCGTGGGCGAGTGCACCTGTAATTCGTATGGACTGACTTCATCGGCCATCTGGCTATGTCTCATCTGTCGACATAGAGATATGCTGGGGTGCTGTGAATTCATTCAGCCGGGGAATTGGGTTGAATTGCTCTTCGGCGGTGTGTGCTTTGATTCTGTAAATGTCGTTCTCTATTTGTAGCATGGACTGTGAAATACAGTTATCATAGAACCCCCAAGGACATGGCAAGAACCAAAGCTCTGGTGAAACAGCTCCTTCCTGTGTTCTTAAATAGGCTGTACATTATTCCTACGATGTCCCGCCATTAAAAGCCTCTTTATTTAATTTCGACTTGCCATTGACTGTACAAATTCTCAATATGAGCGCAGTCATCGTGGAAATTGTCGATGTTATACGGACCCTAATTAGAGGGCACAGGCATCATCAACATAGACTATAGAACCTTAAAAAATATCCCAGGAAGATAATCCTATAGCTCTATTATTTATCCTCTACTCGCAATTCACATTTATTTGCTTTTTGTCTCTGCTTATGAACACCCGCACGGTGCTCCGAAGTTCATGTAGAGAGGCCTGCAGGTGTCCTGCAACTCTGCGTGGTGCCTGTTGCAAGTGGTGCCCTAGCCCTACAGAGTTGCTATATCATGAACCAATTAACTTAGTATTTCTAAACGGAGGATTTATATACGTTACCATCACATTTCGTGTACTAGAGACCTCTTGCTGGACAACTCTGAAGTTCACTGGCCATGTTCTGTCCCCAGTTTCCCACTACGTCCAACAGTTCCTTTACCTGGGTCTGGGTCGACCATGCTGGACTGCAAAATGGCGATGGATGCGCTGAAGCAGTACGAGAGGAAGAATGGATTGAGCGTTGATGAGTTGACAGAGGGCCGTAAGAACGGTGGGTTGACCTATAATGATTTCTTGATGCTGCCAGGGCGCATTGACTTCCCCTAAAGTGACGTCTCGCTTGACACTAAACTGTCAAGGCGCATCTCATAAGAGCGGAAGACTAGAATGGTGTCACTCGATAGAGACTTTCTTGCTAATGCAAACCACCTCTAATCTGTTGTCCGTCATTACTGAGGTTGCCATGACTTTTGATGTCTCAGCAATTGTATCCACGTTGTGATGATCACACAAAATTTCGTTCTACAGATGGGACTTCGGTCTTGCTGAGACTCAATTGATAAGATCTGATACTAACACCATAAGAAACCGGAAAGCTTCATGGAAAACTCGTAGATATCATCACCACCCGCGACGTCGAGTTCCACGAGAATCTCTCTGCTCTCGTCAAGGACGTTATGGTCACCGACCTCATTACTGCTCGTAAAGGCGCCAGCCTTCGTGAGGGTAACGAGATTCTCAAGGAGAGCCGCAAGGGCAAGCTGCCTATTGTTGATGGCGAGGGGAACCTCGTCAGTTTGCTCAGCCGTCAGAATTTCAAGAAAAACAACAACTACCCGCTCGCATCGAAGTCTAAGCACTCGAAGCAGCTGTTGTGTGGTGCTGCCATCGGCTCCCATCCTGGAGACCGCAAGCGTCTGGCCCTCCTTGTCAAGGCAGGCCTTGACGTCGTGGTTATCGACTCTTCGCATGGAAACTCGATGTTCTAATTGGATATGGTCAAGCACATCAAACAGGAATATCCTCAAATTGATGTGATTGCTGGAAACGGTGTCACTCGTGAGCAGGCTGCTCAGCTCATCCAGGATGGCGCTGATGGTCTGCGTATTGACATGGGTTCTGGCTCCATCTGCATCACACAGGAGGTAATGACTGTGGGCACGCCACAGGCGACTGCAGTTCGTGCAGTTGGCGAGTCTGCTCGCAAGTTCGGCTTGCCCACTATGGCCGATGGCGGTGTACAGAACATTGGACACATTACGAAGGCCGTGGCGCTCGGCGCCTCGTGCGTTATGATGGGCTCGACGATGGCTGGCACCACGGAGTCTCCAGGCAGCTACTTCTACCGCGACGGAAAGCGCCTGAAGGCATACCGTGGCATAGGCTCCATCGAGGCCATGCAGCAGACAGGCAAGGGCGCAAACGCGGCTACGTCTCGATACTTCTCTGAGACTGACGCTGTTCTCGTTGCCCAGGGCGTCTCGGGCTCTGTTGTCGACAGGGGCTCCGTCACAAAGTTTATTCCTTAGCTCATGTCTGGCCTTGAGCACGGCCTTCAGGATATGGGCGTCAGGAGCATCACTGAGTTCCAGGAAGGCGTTTCCAATGGAAGCGCTCGCTTCGCGCTGCGTACCGCCTCTGCTCAAATGGAGGGTGGCGTGCACTCCCTACACTCTTATGAGAAGCGCCTTCACGACTAGATTACACTATCTTTAGCAATTAGCGCTCTAAAACTTCGTTGAGATTGATTATTTATGATATACAGGTGGTTTTTTTCCAAGCGCCGAAAAGGCTTGGAGTGTTAACGGACTTGTTGTGTTTATCGCTGAGAACGCAAACTCGAACACAGTTCTACGCCAACTACATTGCAACTGAACTGAAAAAAATGCTGTTGATGACGTCCGAAGGGTCGACTTCCTACGCGTATTTTAATTCCCAACTTGTCGCAACCGTAGGTACCACGTACTCATACCCACTTGCGGTCCCGAACACCACCTGGAAAATGAAAAGGTTGACGTGCAATCTAGATATAACAGAGCAATGCTATGGCTAAATGTTTATCAAGCTTATGTTTCTATACTGAAGTGCTTCCAATGTCTTTTAAATGCCTACCCACCAATTCGTCTAGGACTAAAGTTTACAAGAGACCATTTGATGCTGATACGCTTGCAGAGATGGTTGCGAGCGCAATGGCAGCAAGCAAGCTATTTTACCTCAAGTGAGAACCGTATTCCCAGTTGTTAGACATGCCTGCGGATTTGAACGGGACCTACAAAGCAGGCAATGCTCGATCATTGGTGATGTTCTTCTATCTCAAGATTTCATCAAGTGAAACGCAACGGACTTCCAATTTGAAATTAGTAGTCTCATGTAATTCTCGAAGCGGTTGAGTACGTGCATACATAAAGGGGACGGCGAAGGTGTGGTCACTGTGCAATTATTTCCAACGTAAAGCTGTTGTTCTTGCCTGTCAAGCATATCTGTTGGACCCAAGCTTGAGGCTTTTAGATTCCTTAAACCATGTAAACTAGAATAGCTGGACTAATTTGAGAAGAGTCTCCCATTCGGATGTCGATGGACACAATTGTATCGCCCTTCACCTTGTAGATTCTTTTTTAGCGATACTAAAATCAGTTAGGCTGGTTTTCGATTGCATGCTAGCCTCAATTCCTCTTGAGCTGACCCTATAATTGCGAAAATAAGAGTAATAATATTGAATGAGATAGGACTCGGTTGCAAACATAATACAAACTACAATTGCTATCTTCAGAATGGTTTTTTTTTTTTCAAAAAATTCTGAATTTAGAGCCATCCGAGGTTGGTTTGGAGTACTACTGTAGTGATGAAGATGAAAGAGTCTCCCAAGGATCCGTGATTTTGACTTCCCTCCCTATCGACTAACTACAACAAAGCTACCTTTATTCAGATATGTAACTTGTGATATTATGAATCTCTGAAATTCCGGTCGTGAGACTACCTTCATAAAGTTGAGCCCCATCTCCGTTCAAACTCACTAGCTAACAGATTTCTACCCTTTGAGACTCCCCAGACAGCCAGTCCATGGTAGGAGCTGGGAACACCAGCTTACGTATCACGGAGATAGGGGACCAAGAGGTAAGAAGTAGTTATTTGATTACATACGCTGGTCAGGGGTTACATAGCTGTTGCTGACTGATCATGAGCTCCAACATAGTTAATGAACCTTG